>JAMFLL010001097.1:0-20178 GCA_027475725.1 Pythium rhizo-oryzae | reverse complement strand
CGTCGCCTCGGCCCGAAGCGTGCCTCGAACATCCGCAAGCTCTTCAACTTGACCAAGGAGGACGATGTCCGCAAGTACGTCATCCGCCGCAAGTTCGAGACGAAGACGGGCAAGAAGCAGGACAAGGCGCCGAAGATCCAGCGTCTCGTCACGCCGCGTGTGCTCCACCACAAGAAGGAGATCCTCGCCGCCAAGGCCGCTCAGCGCGAGAAGGTCAAGCGCGAGGCTGCCGAGTACAGCCGCCTCCACGCTCAGGTGCGTACTTGTCGATGTGTTGTGGCATCGTGACCCGGGGTTGGGGACTGACTTGTGGCGTTATGTATTGGGATCGACCCTGCTCCTTATACGCCTTATGGCACTGCAGCGCGTTAAGGAGCAGAAGGAACGTCGTGCCAGTGAGGTCGCTAAGCGCCGCTCGAGCCGCAAGTCGTCGGTGAAGGCCTAAGCGACCACTCATCTGCGTCACTACGTGACCCTCTGATCCAAAGGAGCGGCCGTCATCTCCAGCCGAGCTTACTTCTCTTCGGGGGAACGCTCGGCTGTAGGGCCGCTTTGCTGGTCAGTGGAGAGCGTGCGATGCGACGGAGATCGCTGCCCTTGCAGTGGCCGTTTCACGGACACCGCGGGCAGCGTCCGCTGTCGCTCGCCCAACGCTTTCTTGATATACTGTAGAGTTCTCGAACGGGACAATATACGAACCACTCTACCAAAAATCCCCATAGTGCTCCATTTTCACCAGCATGTTTCCATCGAGCATGATGCCTTGTAGGGCGATTGTAGTACTGTTGACCACGGCATTAGAGGCACTTTGTCCGACTTCTTTCGCTTTTCAGCCAATCAAATTGTCTCTCGGTTGTCGACTTGCGTCCGTTATGTCTCTTCAGCAGCAAAAGTTGGCGGGCGGAAGGGGCCACTATTCGGATGGTCCCTCCCCAAGAACGGCATGACTGCCTGACGGAAGAGAAGAAAGCCAAAAAAGCCCGCCAACGGCCAGCGTCGTCGCCGTCGCATCTCGTTTTCTCGGCGTTCTCCCGCGCGTCGCAGCCGCATTATCAGGTAACTGTCAGTCGCCTTGGAAACGCGCGTCGCTGGTGATCTCGGCTGTGCCACTCGCGTCCCACGCAGCCGCCTGGAAGAGAAGGAAATCGCTTCTTCAGAAAACGTTTTCTTTGTCGCCGGACATGACGCGCTTCGGCCCGCCGCTTGTGACGGCGCACAGCGTCGTGGGCGCGCCCTCGTCGCCGCAGCTGCGCGCCGACGCCGGCGACCTAGACGCCGTGCCCGAGGCCGGGCCGTTCGACCATTCATTCCACCAGTTTCCGCCTCCGCCGCCGCCGACGGCGTCCCCGCCGGCCTCGTCGTCCATGGGCGGCGCCATGTACGAGACACTCGCGGCCAAGCAGTTCAGCCCGCTGGCCGCGGCCATGTCGCAGCAGCTCCACCAGTTCAACGGCTACGACACCGCGCCGCCGCTGAGCACCGGAAGCGCGAATGGCGCGCCGCCGCTCAGCGCGCGCCGGCTCAGTCTCAACCAGCTGCAGTCGCTGCAAAGTGGCGCGCTGCCGCACCCGCACCTCGCGGGTGCGCCGTCGCCGGCGGGCGCCACGACCGCGGCCGAGTACGCGGCGATGCTCGAGGACTTTGGCCGCCACCGCGGCGACAACAACAACAACGAGCTGCCGGCTATGTACTCGCAGCGCCTCTGGGTGCAGCCGCGCGAGGTCAACATTGCCTACGGCCGCGACGTGATCCAGGTGCCGCTCAAGGTGGCCAACTCGAACAACGAGTACGTGAATCTCGTGCTCTCGCACCGCGAGTTCGACGTCATGGCCGTGCACATCTCCAAGTACGATGAGATGCAGCCGAGCGAGCTGCTGGACGAGATCACGCGCCACCTGAAGGAGCAACTGGAGAAGCAAAAGAACAAGCGCAACGCCTTCCCGCTGAGCAACCAGCTGGGCGAGTTCCCTGACTCGAACGCGTCGTTCCAGGCGCGCATTCTCGAGCTTGAATACGAGCTCTCGCGGCTCACCACCAAGCTCACGGCCGCGCGCGCGCTGCAGGCCACGCTCACGGACGAGAACACGATGCTCCGCTCCAATATCCAAGAGCTGGAGCAGCGCTGCATCGAGAACGAGACGCTCAAGATGCAGAACGATGTGCTGCGTGACCAGTCGGTGGAGGCGTTCGCACAGAACTCCAAACTCAAGAAGTTGCTGGTCGCGACGTCGCAAGAACTCAAGACACTGTCGAGCCAGGTGCAGTCACTGCGCACGCAAGTGCACTTTGAGAAGAGCGAGATTGCCGCGCAGGTTGACGATTCCATGAACGCACTCGTTGCGAACGTCCGTGATCGGGAGCATGTGCTGCAAGAAAGCTACTTCGCGGAGAAGAAAGAGCGCCAGCTGATGGCTGAGAAGTTTTACGAGATTTCAGGGCGGATCCGCGTGTTCTGTCGTCTGCGTCCCGTGACGCGCAGCCTGAACAAGGACGCGACGTCCGCACTGCTGCGACCGAGGCCCAACTCGCTCTTGATCGACCGAAGCGGCAAAGAGTTCACCTTCGACCAGGTGTTTGGCCCTGAAAACTCCCAGTCCGACGTGTACGCGCAGATGGAGCCTGTTGTCGTCTCCTTTGTGGATGGCTACAACGCCTGCATCATGGCGTACGGCCAGACCGGCTCCGGTAAGACGCACACAATGATGGGCGGATCCGGCGATGCGCAGGGTATGATCCCACGCGCACTGCAGCAAGTGTTCTCGATCGTGAACTCCCGCCAGTTGACGTACAAGGACAAGCTCAGTGTGAGCATGGTCGAGATCTACAACGACCAGATCCTGGATTTGCTGACGGAAGGAGAGTCCGGTGTGAAAATCAAGAACGAAAACGACATCACCCTGCGGTCCGTGACCTTGTGGGAGCACGTCAACGCTGTGCTCGGTGAAGGAAACGCCAACCGAAACATCGCCTCGACGAGCATGAACATGGAAAGTAGTCGAAGCCATGCGCTCGTCTTCTTGAACCTCGAAAGCCAACATCGCGAAACGTTGGAGATCCGCCGGAGTACACTGTGCCTCGTAGATCTTGCCGGTTCCGAGCGCATCTCGCGAAGCCAGGTAGAGGGCGATCGGTTGAAGGAAACCCAGCACATCAACAAGTCGCTGAGTGCGCTGGGTGATGTCATGCATGCTCTCCAACACAAGGCCAAGCACGTCCCGTACCGAAACTCCAAGCTCACGTACATGCTGCGAGACATGCTGTCGGGACAGGCCAAGACGCTCATGATGCTCCAACTAAGCCCAGAAGATGACGATATCGAAGAAACAATCTGTTCGCTGCAGTTTGGCGCACGTGTGAGTCAGATTCAGATGGGCGCCGTGAAAACGAGTGTTGAATCCGGTGAGATCTTCAAGCTGAAGGATGAGAAGCGCGCGCTGGAAAAGAAAATTGCACAACTCGAAGAGCAGGCATCATCCTGGAAGCAGGAGTCGCGAAGCACCCAGGATGAACTCAGAGAAGCTCGTGACCGGAATCAGCAGCTCCAGGCGGAGCTCGGGCAGCAGCATGAAGATCTCACGATGCTTCAGGAAAAGTTTGAGGCCGTGACTGTAGCGTCCGCTTCCTCTATTTCCCCTCCTGGTTCTCCTCAAAAAGCCGGCTTGCCTTTGAGCCCAACGCTCTCAGCGAACTCTGCGCGCTCATCGCGCAGCGCGACATCGACGTCGTCCGCCCCGCCTGCTCCCACCGCGGCTTCGAGATACGGCGGGGCTGCAAACTCTACTCCCGCGACCCGCACGACTCGTCCAGGTGCAGCGACTTCTAGCGCTACGACACGACCGACTGCCGCCCGTCCTTCACCGCGGTCTGTGCAGAAGGAGACGCCTGCAGCGACGGCATCGGCGATTCCCACGGCTGCCGAACGCGTTGCCCGCCGAAAGTCGCTCACCACATTGAGTTCTCCGTCCGCGGCATCCGTTCTAACTGCGCGCGAGCGACTTGCCCGCGCGGCTAAGGAAAATGAACCCGCAAATCGTCGGGCCACTCTTGGCGCGATCGGATCGAGTACTAGTCAGCCCAACCTCAGTGCTTCCTCAACCGTGGCCAGCCGCACACGCGGCACAACGGGTGCAGCAGCGTCGCCCACGACCCCGACTGCCAGCGGCACTGCGCCACGACCCGCGGCCCCTCGACGCACCAACTCGCTCGCGACGCCCAGGACGACTACCCGGACCACACCCACCACGACTGCGTCGCCCTCTCGAACTGCAACAGGCTCCTCGACCCCGCTTTCTCGAACGGCCGCAATCTCTGCGGCTCTGCGGGCCCCAGCGACGCCCCTTGAAAAGCGTCGCTCGCTCGCGGCGAGCTCGCGCTCGACTCCGTCGACACCCGTGGCGGGCGGCACGACTACTTCCGCGGCACGAACGAGAGCGACGACGGCGGCAGCGGCGCGAGCTGAGACGAGTCGGCGCGCGTCGTCCACGTTTGCTGTATAGATTACCCACGCACCACGCGCGCCGAGTGCCAAAGTTCTCTCCAACGCTCAGCTTTCGGGTCTCCTGCACACACTACACCGTTTTTCTTTCTTTGGGGAAGTTCGAGACGCAGCACGGGTTGAGCCCCCACATGCGGAGAGAGCAGCGCCACGAACCACGGACATGCACATTGTTCTTTTTTATTCGGCGTCCGTCGCCGTCCTCCTCGCGCTTGGCTCGGAGCGACTCGACCGCCGTCTTCTCTCATTTTGTTCATTCCATCCTGATAATGTATTTCGCTCCTTTTGGGTATGCTGGTGCAGTGGGTTCTTCCTGTCCTCATCGAAAGGGCTTTTTCGTGGGCGTCGGGAGCGACGAGAGCGTCGACACGCTGCTACTGAGATCCGAGCTGGACGCGCACGCCGCGTCCTGGAGTTGTCGCTGGAGCTCCTGGGCGTGCTTCCGCTTTTGCTCCAGCAGCCTCTGATGGAAGCCACGCTCGTACTCCCTACAGCCACAGAACCGCACTCGTTAAATAAGAATCATAGAAGCAGCCACGACGAACACCGCTGCAGTACGCACTCCAGCGCGAGGCGCACGCGGTCTTCCGTGCCCGGCAGCAAGTGGTTCACGGCCGGCGACCGCGACGTGAACGTCGCCTTCATCGAGAGCCGCGGGCTGCCGTTCCCGCCGGCGCCGGCGCCGCCGTGCGCGTGCGGGCGTCGACGTGGCGGCTGCGGCGAGCGCTCGGCTACGGGCGGTGTGGGACGCTCGGACCGCGAGGCGTCTGCATCAGTCGCCTGTGCCTTGAGGTAGTCTAGCCGCACGCCTACGCGCGGACTCACGACCGCGTCGAGCTGCCGCCGGCGGAACTCGTCCTCGCGGGCCGCGCGGATGCGGTCGCGGATGGCCTGCGAGATCTCCATGTTGCGCGTCGCGCGCAGCTTGGCGGCGTCGAGCTCCGACACGATCTTGCCCACGGGCAGCGAGGCAGGGAAGAAGCAGCACCGCGTTACCGGCGCGTCGGGCAGCACGAAAAGCGAGCCGTCGCCACGCGCCGCGGTCGTGTCTTTCGCGGACCCGCCGGCGGCTGTGAGGTTCTGGATCTTTTTGGCGGCCGTGTTGGCGCCGCCGGACGCGGCTTCGCTGGCGGCAGCGGCGGCGGCCGCGGCCGCGGCCTGCTCGCGCTGGATCTTGGTGGACGTGTGGAGCTTGATGGTCGCGCTGAACTGCGAGCCACGGAAGAGGAACCCGAGCTCGTTCTCAACCGCGACCCAGTGGTCCGGCGCGAGCCCGACCTTGACCACGGCGCACACAAAGTAGTAGACGCACTCGAAGAAGCGCTCGTCCTCCTTGTGGTGCTCGAAGTTGCTACAGTGGAGCACGAGCCGCGCGTAGGTCTCGGCCAGCAGATTGGCGCACTCGCCCTGGGAGTCGACAGCCTGCCGTAGCCGCTGTGCCCACGCGGCGCGCTCGTCGTGCTGCTGCTGCTGCCTTTGCTGGCGCTGCTGGTCCTCCTCGAGCGCGTCAAGGTGGAACTGGTTCTGCAGCTGCGACGCGTGAAGCTTGGCCAGCTCCTCGGCGCTCGCGCGCTCAGCGTTCTCCTTCTCGAGCGTCTTGACTTTGACGTACGCGAGCGAGTAGCCCACGGCCGCGCGCGTGAACGCGTACATGACCTCAGTCTCGTGGAAGTTGATAAACTTGACGGGCATGCGCAGGCGGCCGCCGCGCGAGCTCTGCTCCATCTCGTTGTACACGTCGTCCATGCGCTTGCGGATGTCGGTCGTGGGCGTGCGCACGTGCGCGGTCATGGAGACGCTATGGGGATCAGTGGACAGAGTCAGCAACACAAGCACCAGCCGAGCCGAGCCGGCATCGACATGTTGTTCGACTCACCGTGGCGAATGCGGGAGCCGCATCCGCGGGTCATCGCTGCGCTGCATTGACGGTGATGCCGACGCCGACGCCACCGTCGACGCGATCATTCCTGCGGAGCCCGCCAAGCTTGCGTCCTTCGTCTTCGTCTGGCTACCGCGCCTGGCTATCAATACACACCAATCACACAACACAAACGTACCCCACCGGCCAATAAACAATGCACTTCATTCTCACACGTCACAAAGTGTACCCATTTTGTACTTCAACGTGGTGGCGTTCAAATCTTCCACTCGTTGCCCTCCGCGAGCTCGTCTTCGGGCGTGATGAACGGCGTGTGGATCGACTTGATCATGACTTCGCCGCAGAAAATGCACTCGGACGCGATGATCTCGTCAAGCTTTTGCTGGACCATCTCGCGCTCCTGCGCGAGGCTCTGCTTGGCAGCGTCGGACGCGTTCTGGGTCTTCTCGTCCTGCGCGTTCATGGCCTCCTTCTCGCTCGACGTGAGGTTGAGGAAGGGCAGCGCCGCTGTGAACGACGTCTGGAAAAACTTGGTGCTCGTCGGGATCTCGGTCGACAGCTCGTTCAGCTTCTGCACGAGCTGCTTGACCGTCTGGCGCTGGAAACTGTTGAGGTGCTTCATCATCTCTTGCCGCAGCGCCGTCGCGTGGAACGCGTGCGAGCACGGGAACACGTAAAACTCCTTGCCAAGAATGTTCTGGCCCGTCAGCTCGCAGCGCTGGTTGCCCGACACGATCGCGCAGCGCTTGCGCAGCTTCTGCATATCAGCACGAATCAGCTCGGCCGATTGCGTGTAGTCCTGCATCTCTTCCTTGAGCTGCTCGATGCGGTCGTTGTAGACCTCGAGCGACTCACAAATCTCCTTTTTGAAGTCGTTGATCTGCACAAAGTCCGGGAAGAACGGCAGGATATCTTCAATCTTGAGCAGCCCGCTCTCCTTAAGGATACCCATGGCCTCCTTGATCTCACCGCCGGCATCGATCGTGTGCTTGGCAATCAGCGTCCACAGTTTCTTGCGGGTCTCGTCGTCTTCGGGCATATTCGCCATTTCCTTGGCGATCTTCACGTCCACTTGGAGCGCCTTCTCGACCGCGTCCTGGTACAGCCCCATGGCCGAGTAGATGTAAATACACGCGCGATTCTTCTCGTTCTGCGTACACAGCCGTAATGCGAACGCAATGTCAAAGAGGTGCTTCCCGCTGTACTTCTTGCGCATAAACTTGATCAGTAGGCGCTCATCGGGGTGCTTCGCCAGCAAGAACAAAATGTAGTTGTGGATCGTCGGGTCGCGGTTGCCCTGTTTGATCGCAAACTTTAGGAAGCGGATCGCGAGCTCCAGAACCGTGCGGCTCTTCTGGCTGTTAGTCGTCTGGTGCACGTGACGCACGATCGACGGGATGAGCCGCGTCGGGTTCAGCGTCTCGGCCTCTTTCCACGCCTCGTACACTTCCTTGGGCTTGTGAATAATCAGCTCTGGCGAGTACTTGTAGTACAGTTCCTCCACCTTAGCCGTGGGTTTGTCACGCAGCAGCTCGATCGCGGCGCCATAGTCGCCTCGATGGACGTGGTACGTGACGACCTTTTCGTAGTCCTCGATCAACTCCGCGTAGAACTTCAGCTCATCCGTTCGGCCGTGGCTGGCAATGAGGTTAAAGGTCGTCGCTGGGTCCAAGTGGTTCTTCTGGTCTTGAAGAAACTCTTTGAACTTCACGAGCAAGTTGGCGTGGGCATCCACGTCCTGTGCACTACCCTTGAGCACGTTGAACTTGTCGAGGAAGAGCTCGACGATCCACGAGCATAGCACAGTCTTTTGCGTCTTCTCGTCGCTCCCCAGACTCTTGAGTTTGTGCAGCAAGAACACACGAAGCGAGTCGCGGGTTTCCTTTTCGAGAAACTTGAGCGCGACTTCCTCAAACGAGCGGTTGGTCTTGGCATAAATCGTAGCGGCACGGTCGTACTCTTCCTTCTCGAACAACTTGTCGGCCTGCGCCGTGAGCACGTGCTGGCGTTCCCACCCATTGCGGCACACCGAGATCGCGTGGTCAAAGTCGCGGTCGTCCGCGTTCGGATTGAGCATCGCCTTTTGCAAAAAGAGTTTCCAGACGTTTCGGTCTTCGTCAGCGATCACGACTTCAAGGATACGGCGATCCGAGTGCACCCAGACCGTGTTGAACGTCGGGTCGTGCGTGATACCGCGCACTTTGCCGACACGCGAGTCGAACTGTTCCTCTAGCACGATCACGTTGTTGAGCT
Source organism: Pythium rhizo-oryzae (assembly GCA_027475725.1). NCBI lineage: Eukaryota > Oomycota > Peronosporomycetes > Pythiales > Pythiaceae > Pythium > Pythium rhizo-oryzae. The sequence goes on along the minus strand of JAMFLL010001097.1, from coordinate 11,551 downwards.
TGGAGATGACCTGGAGGTACCGAGGGAACAGCAAGATCACGTGGTACTGCGTCACAGCGAGCGAGATCGGCGCGCTCCACGAGCGAGAGTCCGACTTGCCCGGGTACGAGATCAGATCGCAGCCCTTCGCAACACTGTCCACCGACGACGAGTTGCCGAACGACAGGTCGCCGTAGAAGACGCCTTCGCCTGTGAGGATGCCGAAGCACGACGCGCGGTAGCGCTCTTGCTTGGCGTAAAACTGGAGATCGGCGTTCGGGATCTCGCCCGGCAGCTCCTGGAAGCGCAGGCGGTCGGCGTTCGTGTAGTACGCGAACAGCGCCTCGAATCCCTCGCCACCAATAAACTGGAACATACGCGTCGGACGCTTGCCGGCGCCCGAGGTCGTGAGCATGACGTAGTACTTGACTTCGCCCGAAGCGAGCGGCCAGTGGTCAAACTCGATGCCGGCGATGGGGCCCTGGTTCGAGATCTGGAAGACCTTCGTGAAGACCCGCTCCTTGCCGTCGAACTCGGCCTCGAACACCGCGCCCGAGTCCGTGCCGATGAGCACGGGGCCCGAGGACGACTCGGAGCTCTCCTGGCGGTCCCACGCAACGCACGAGAACTTCATGTTCTGGGCCTTCATGATCTTCTTGGGCCGGTTCGTGGACTTGTGGAGGTAAAAGTTCGAGCCGTTCTCCATCGAGATGAGTGTGTGCGAGCCACTCGGGTCGATGAACACATTGGCCATCGCAACGCGCGGCTCGATCATGATCTCCTCGATCGTGCCGGCCGAGTCGGTCGCGTCCACCGAGCAGCGCAGCAGCATGCCCTCCATGGAGCCGAGCGCCATGGTGCCGCTGCCCACGCTCAGGCAGTTGAGCGTGAACCCTTTGCGCCGCGACACCTTGAAGCCGTGCTCGCGCAGCTCGAACATGGGCTGCTCGTCCGCCTTCATCTTGGCGCCGTGGTCGCCGCCGCCTTCAAAGTCAAAGTCGTCGCCGCTCGCGCCGTAGCCGCCGCCGCCGCCGCCGTTGGACGGGCCGTAGGGCGAGTCGTAGATGCCGCCGCCGTCGTCATAGCCCGCGCCGGAGCTGTCGCGGCCGCGCCCGCCGCCCGAAGACCCTTCGTTGCGCCAGTCCGCGAAGAGATCCGCCGACATATTCCACTTGGGAGCTGTGCGCGATTTTGGACCCCTACGCTGTGAAGAATCCTGTTCAAGGGGGGAGGAAAAGAGGCTACAATTCGGGACATCTGGCCCTTGTACGAAAGAGACGCCATACGGGACACATCCCTTGTTGGGTTTTAGTTTGGGACACCAAAGTGTACCCTCGGCTTGGGAACGATAGCGTAACCCTGGCGGCCATCAATACCGGTAGTGACACCCCGCATCCGACCAAGCACAGAGAGAGAGAATGGACGCGGCGGGCGGCGAGCAGGCGTACGCGGGTGCGCGCGAGCTGCTGCGGCGCTGCGTGGCGCAGTTCGGCGCACACGCGCTGCCCGAGGAGGTGCTGCGCATCCAGGACCTGCTCGAGTGCGTGGAGAAGAACGCCGACCGCGTGGCGCACATGATGAAGGACCCGCGGCGCCGGCGCTCGGGCGAGTCCTGGGACGACATCAAGGGGCTGCTCGCGGAGCAGGACCGCCACTTCAAAGACGTGCGTGCGCTGTAGACAGTGTACGGAAATGTTGGGGTTGAGTTGGCCAACGTTTGTGCTGTTTGCGCGTGGGCAGATCACGGAGCTCTTCCGGCAGTTGGCCACCAAGCGCGTCGCGATCGTGGGCGCCAGTGCCAACACCGCCGCCACCAGCACCAACGGCGCGCCGTGACGCGGGTCGCTTGGTATTCCACAGCAGCTACGTACACAAACGCGCGAGGCGCGTGCCGTGCCATGGCACACGGAGCGAGACTGCTTGATGCACGCGGCGCTCATCGCCCCACAGCGAGGCGTTACATTGCCGTGCCATGCCAAGGACCAGGGAAGGCACACTCGTAGCACAGGACCATTTGGGCGTTTTTGGGCGGAACAGCGCCGCCACCAATATTTATCACCCTTCAACACTACCACAAGCACGTCCACTGCGCCTTCCCATCCATCGCACGCAGGTGTTTGCGTTATGGGGGCACTTCCTCGTTGCCCCTTTTGCGGCACCACTTGTGCGTCGGCCGGCAGATTTCCAACTGGAATCTGGACCGGACCTGCGAGCGTACGCCGCCGCCGGCCTCTGCGCTCTTCCGCCATGGCGGGCCTCTGGGCGGCGTGCGAGCGTACGCGCATTGGGATCTGTTTTCCATTCTGCGGCGTACGCTCGCACATTGGTAACAACCCCCGTAATTACGGCTTACTCTGTGTGATGGATATTTTACGGCGGGTTCAACCGCGGCACATGCCTTCCCGTCACCGACACCGCCAGGGCATTGAAGCGCACGGCGCATTCGTGCGCCGGGGACGCCCTCCCCTCTCGCTCCTCATATCGCAATTCGCCTCGGGCCGCCGCCAAGCAAGCCACCAAGCAACCGACTTTCTTCACCACCATGGGCAAGCAGCACCTCGCGCGCGGCGTCGGCCGCATGGCCGACATCGTCATGACGCGCGGCCAGGGCTCGTGGGTCTGGACGGCCGACAACCGCAAGCTGCTCGACTTTACGAGCGGCATCGCCGTGACGAACCTGGGCCACTGCCACCCGCGCGTGGTCGAGGCCACGCAGAAGCAGGTCGCGACGCTGGTCCACGGGCAGGTCAACATCGGCTACCACGCGCCCATGCTCGAGCTCACGGACCGCCTGCTGCCGATCATGCCCAAGGGCCTCGACTCGCTCTTCTTCGCGACCTCGGGCTCGGAGGCCGTGGAGAACGCCGTCAAGCTCGCGCGCCACGCCACGGGCAAGCAGAACATCATGGTCATGCAGGGCGGCTACCACGGCCGCACGTTTGGGGCCATGGCGCTCACGACCAGCAAGACCATCTACAGCGCCGGCTTTGGGCCGCTCATGGGCGGCGTCAAGGTCGTGCCGTTCCCGTACAGCCTCCACGGCCCGATCTACGAGGAGGAGAAGATGGGCCAGTGGTGCCTCGACCAGGTCAAGCTCGCGCTCAAGCAGCAGTCGGCGCCGTCGGACACGGCTGCGATTCTGCTCGAACCCGTGCTGGGCGAGGGTGGCTACGTCGTGCCGCCCAAGAGCTTCCTCAAGGGTCTGCGCCGCATTTGTGACGAGAACAACATTCTGCTCATCGCCGACGAAGTGCAGAGCGGCTTTGGGCGCACGGGCGAGTATTTTGCGATCGACGGCCACTTTGACGTCGTGCCCGACATTCTTGTCATGGCCAAGGGCATCGCCAACGGCTTCCCGCTCAGCGGGCTCGCGAGCCGCAAGGAGCTCACGGACCGCCAGGCGCCCGGCTCGATGGGCGGCACGTACGCCGGCAACGCCGTCGCCTGTGCCGCCGCGCTCGCCGTCACGGTACGTTTTGAATGAGCGCATTGTGGTGCCTGCCCCATACACTGACGTTGCATCATGCTCTATGGTGTTGAACAGGACGTCATGAAGGAGGAGAACATCTTGGAAAACACGCGGTCACGGGGCGCGCAGGTACGATTTTGAGGGCAGCCGGATCTGCTTCCACGGCCCGCAACGCTCACATGTCTCTTTGCTTTTTCTAGTTCATGACCGGCCTGCAGAGCCTCAAGGCCTCGAACCGCTACCCGATCCAGGACGTGCGCGGTCTCGGGCTCATGGTCGCGATGGAGTTCGATCTGAAGCAGGCGCCCGCAGGCACGGCGTCGCGTGTCGCGCAGGCGTGTCTCGACAACGGCATGATGGTGCTCACCACAAGCGTGTACGAGACGCTGCGGTTCATGCCGCCGCTCAACATCTCGCAGGAAGAGACGGCGCTCGGGCTCGAGCTGCTCGAGCGCGCGCTGGAGGATGTCTTCCACCCCAAGAAGTAGAGCGGGATGCCATGACAGAGTCATGCTCCCCGCAACAAACGAGCGAATACAATATAGCTGTGCTAGGTTCAAACACAACTCCCTCTATCTTTTTGTCGATGTGTCTCGATCGCACGTGAATGCATTTGTTCCGCCGGTGGGTCACCCAAAACAGACATGGCTACACTTTCGTCAATCGGTAGCCTCAGATGCAGCTGACACCCTCAAACGGATTTCTGATTCTGTGACAGATAGTATTGTGCTGGTCGTTTTAGTACCCCACTTCCCCACGAACACTGGGGTACTATTTTAGGGGGACGGTTCTGTTCTCCCCTCCTCCTCTTTGGTCCCCTCCCCTCTCTTTCTCACTCGTGAATGTACCTTCGAGAACGCAAGCCGAGCGTCCTCTTGTTCGCCCGCTCGCGCGCCGTTTCTCGCCGCCTGCTGCCATGAGCGCGCCCATCGACGACCTCCTCTACGGCGGAGATGACTCCGGAGACGAAGACGAGCTCAACGGTGCGTCTCCCGCGCTCTAGACCTCCCCACAGGCCGAGAAAACGAGAGAAAGACCACGGAGGGTACATATAACTAACCCGCGTCTGTCCCATTGTTAATAGCCATGCCCATGAGCTCGTTCAGCGCGCCGCTGCCCGCGACGAGCGCGCTGCCGCTGGTGGCGCCGCCGGCGGCCGTGCTGGGCGGTCCGCCGCCCATGAACGCCGCGTCCGTGTCGGCGCCCGTGGCCTCGATGGCGCCGCCGCCCGCGGCCGCGCGCCCGCTGTCGGCCACAGCGACGGCGACGCCGGCGGCCTCGGTGGCCACTGCGGCCGGTGGCCCTGCGCCTGTGACCGCTGCCGCGGCGGCCCCCGTGAAGCAGCCCGGCTCGGGCCACCAAATGTTCCAGCAAATGTTCGCGCTGCTCAAGCAGATGCTGCCGCCCGAGCAGTACGCGGCGCTCCACTCGGAGATGCGCAACGGCAACGGCGTACGTCACTCCTACGTGTCCGCCAGTGGAAGGAACGAGCCAATGTGCTGAGTGATTGTGTGTGTGTGTGTGTGTGTGGATGGCTAGAACGACATCAAGTCGATCGTCGACATCATCAAGCGCATCGCGGGCGACGCGATCTTCGCGAGCGTCATCCAGCGCATGGACCTCACGCGCAACCAGTCGGCCGCGGCGGGATCGCTCGGGATCGTCAAGAGCGAGCCAACGGCGGTCGCGGCGGCGCCCTCGCTCGCAGCTACCGCGCCGTCCGCGATCGTGCGCCCCACGCCGCTTGCTCGCCCGGTCGTGACGCCCCCGTCCACGGTGGTGAGCGCAGCGCCGCTCGCGCAGCCCGTAGCCGCTGTGCCGGCACCGCTGCCTCAACTTCAGCAAACGCCCGCCGCGACGGCCGTCAAGCCGGCGGTGGCCCTGCAGCGTCCGACGCTCGTTGCGGCGACGCCCCCCGCGGCCTCCGCCACGACCACGAACACCGTCAAATCAGAACCGACCGCGTCGGCCACGCCGGCTCCGGTCACGACGACGACGACGACGACGCCTCCACCAGCCCCCTCCGCGACCCCGACACCGGCGGTAGCATCAGCGACCTCTACGTCCAGCGGAGACACGTCATCCGCATCGGGTTCGAGCAGCTCGTCGTCCAGCAAGAACGACACGCAGGAGAAGATCCAGTTTGCGAAGAAACTGCTTTTCCACGCGTCGTCGTGCGTGCTGCCGCCGGGCTCGTGCCAGGTCAAGCGTTGTGACGATGTGCGGCGTGTGTTCAAGCACAGCGTGTCGTGCGGTGGCGCACGCGGCTGCAGTCACTGTCGACAGCTCAAGGCCCTTGTGGAGTACCACGCGAAGGAGTGCCTCGTGCCGGTCGGGGAGCACTGCAAGATCCCGTTTTGCGATGGCATCCGAAAGAACAACGCCGCGGCACGCGCGCGCGCTGTGAGCTCGGGGGCGTCTTCTGCAGCTGCTGCTGCGACACCCGCTACCACGGCGCCTTCGGCTGCCACGCCAGCAGCCCCCGTAGTCTCGACCACTGCCGCGACGACTGCGAGTGTCATGAGTGACGACGACGAAGACAACACACCGCTCGCATCGGCCGTCACGAAGGCGAAGAAGTCCAAGGCCAAATCACCGAAGTCGGGCCCCGTATCGTCCTCGGCGGCGTCAGCCAGTGCTGCCGCCAAGAAGAAGGCGGGCTCGAGCGCCAAGCCGTCTGTATCCACCCCGGCGTCGAACGCCTCAACTCCGTCCAGCACCGGCTCCTCGACTCCAGCCGCAGGGGGTGCCGCTGCGGCCACGAAGCCGAACGCGGCGGGTAAGCTTACACAAGCACAAGAGTACGGTCGCTTACTGCAGCTCATTTTACACGTGGAAAAGTGCAAGTCTTCGGCCTGCCCGGTCGGAGATGAGTGCGTGGAAGCCAAGACGCTGCTGCGCCAAGTGAACGCACCCGACGCGCCGGCGCGCGCTCAGACCTACAAGAAGGTATACGCACACTACAAGGTTTGTGTGGCCAAGAACAACACCCAGAACTGCCCCATGTGTAAGATCGGACTACTCCCCATCGAGACCACGCCCGCGGCGACGCCCGCTGCAACCACGAGTGGCGGTTCGCAGAGTGGTGGGGCTTCGACGTCGACTTCGTCGGGCACTACGGCATCTCCCTCGACTGGGCCGGCGGTTCCGACCGCGTCCCCAACAGTCGGGGCGTTGAAACGTCAAAACAGCTCGGTGGCCTCGCCCCGGTCGCCTTCAAAGAAGCCTCGTGTCACCGTGAAGGGCGGCAAGTCGTCCACAGACGCGGCCTCGTCGTCCGCGTCGGCTGGCGCTGCTGCCGAACAGCAAACTTACGATCTGGCGGCGACGAGCCGAAATGACCTGCGCAAGGAAGAAGACGTGCTCACACACACGGGTATCGACCTGAGCGCTGAGCGGCGCGCGATGATGGACCGCCTGGGCCGCAAGCACATGCCCGAGCGGTTGCCGTGCAAGAAGGAAGAATGGATCCAGAACGACTTGTTTAACAACGATAAGCTCACGCGGCACATGGAGTTGATCGCACGCAAGCACGGTGTCTCTCTCGGGAGTGGCTCGGCTGCCTCGGCGACCACACAGGTCATGGCGCACGCGCTCCACGAGTATCTGAAGCAAGTTATGGAGGAGATGGTTGAGGCCGCCAAGCTGCGAGGCGACGTAAGCGCACAGGCGCTGGATGTGCTGGTCAAGAAAGAGATGGGCGGTTCGAATGGCACGCTGCCGCGCGAATTGACATCGACCGATATCTTGCGTGTGAGTTGCGATGACTCGTTTGCGCGTCTGCGCCAAGAAGACCTCGCGCTGCGGTCTCATTTGCTGGAAGACGCGAAGCGCGAGGAGCTCGCTGAGAAGGAACGATCGAAGAAGCGCAAGAAGGTCGACCGCGTGAAGCTCCTGGCTCAGGAGGAGAAGGACGAGGCAGAGATGGATATTGAGGAGCTGGCCGTTAAGGACCTCAAGGAGCGGTTGCTTCAGGAAGACAAGGACGGTGTGGTCCACGTCGAGGGCCGCGTGAACGAGAGTATCACGACCAAGTTCCAGCGACGCGTGGACGACCAGGTGACCATGGAGGACGCCACGTACTGGCTCGAGAACCAGAAGCCATACATCAACCCGAAGCTCTTTGTGCGCGCGGAGGCTGCGCGCATCGTGACTAAGTCGCTCGTGTAGCGCATCTCGTCCGTTCCACCGTCAGAGGTCCCGTGGATTCCAAGCCCACATTCCTCCATACTAGCGATAGTCGTGCGGTCCTTGGCGGCCCCCTTTTTCCCCCCACCAAAGCGAACAATACACTCGCTCCATTTCTAAGTTATCAAAACCTGGTTTACTCGAAGCGCGAGTGGATCCGCACGCGGTGCTCGTTTGTGGGCGACACGACGACCATGGGCTTGAACGCGTACGTGTCCGACTCAAGCAGCGCACTGCCCGGTATCCGCGACGAGTCGGCCACGTAGACGTCCTCGCCATTGTTGCGCAGCTCGACGAAGTGCGTGCGCTGCTTGACGCCCTTGGACTTGACCTTGGGCGTGGTCGCCTGGAGCTTGCCGCCAGGGCCGAACGCCATGTCCACTCCCATGTAGAGCCCCTCGCCCGTGGCCACGGCGATGTGGTACGCGTGCCACGGGCACTTGATCGTCACCTTGCCGCCCAGCTCCTCGATGTCGCCCGTCGCGAGCGGCCCGCCGTGGTCTGCATATCCCAACCGACGAAAGTGTGAGCTCCACCCATGAAGCACCCATTAGAATGGGATGGAAGGAAAGGGAAAGCGCCACGTACGGTAGCAGGCCTGGTCCATGCAGAAGACCTCGTCGCGCACGCGCAGCAGCAGCACGCTGCGCTGCGAGGACGGCAGCAGCAGACAGCGCCGCCCGCCCGGCGGGATCTCGCTCAGCTTGCACACGAACTCGAACTCGAGCAGGTCCATTATTGCTCTATCTTCTCCCGGTGGTGGCGTCGATTCTGTGGGTTACGGTACACAAGTTTCCGCCCCATGTCTTCGTCACCGACGGGGGGGTACGGTATACGTTTCGTATAGTTTTCATACCGATGTGTATACTGTATAGATACGTTGTGCTGTAAACATGTAACCTCGTATACCGTAACCCTCTTGGCTTCCGAACGGTCGCATTCATTCCGCTCGATCACGATTGGATCGCCTGCCACAATGGGCCAGACGCAGAGCGCGCCGCCGGCGGACGCGCTGCGCTTCCGCGCGATGGCGCGCGCGACGTACTTTGGGCGGCTGGACGAGCTGCGCGCGCACTTCCAGGCGCCGCTCGTGGCGCTGCAGGTCTCGCGCGCCACGTTCCTTGACATCTGCATGCTCGAGCAGGGCGAGATCGACGCGCTGACCGACTCGCTCGAGCGCGAGCGCCGCGCGACCGCGCTGCAGGACGAGAAGATGGAGTTCTTCTCGGCGGTCGAGCGCGGCCGCATCGTGCTGGGCGACACGGTGCTCCACATCGCCGTGCGGCTCGGCCACGAGCCGATCGTCGACTTTTTGCTGCTCACGGACCACGTGCCCCGGCCGGCGACGAGCGGAGCGCCGCAGACACCGGCGCCGCCGACGAGGCGCACGCCACCCTCCAGCAGCCACGGCGAGAAGAATGCGCGGCCCGACAGCCGCGGTGGCCTCGCGGGGGGCAAGGGCGGCTCGTCAGTGCCCAAGAGCACGGGCAGCGGACTCAACTCGACGCAGACGCCCAACTTCAAGGGCGAACTGCCTTACGACGTAGCTGCGACCTCGGTGCTGCGGCTCGTGCTGGACAACGTGGCCGACGTCCACGCGGTGTTCGGCGTCGAGTACGCCGACGAGCCAAAGGTGCACCGTCTCGTGCGCGCGCTGCGGCGCGTGTGGCCGCTCTGGATGTTCGAGGGCCAGCAAGAGGCCGCGAGTCTCGTGCGCGTGCTGTACGACGCGCGTGCCTCGGACGCCGCGTTCGGCGGGCTCGTCAAGGTCACGCTCGCGGCCAGCGAGCGATTCCGCACAGCCGTGTCGCGCGGCGGTGTGGGCATCGCCGCCAAGCTGCTGGCCGACTCGGGCGGGCTGCTGGCCGTGGCCAGGGAGACGGTGCTTTCCAAGTGGGACGCCGAGCACAAGCGCACGCTGCTGTTTGCCATCTTTGGCGACACCTTCCGCACCTGGAAACACCGCCGCCACAGCGAGCGCGACCAAGCGTTCGTCGACTTTTTCGACAGCGCAATGGACGCGTGGCTCACGATCGCGCTGGATCTTAAGCTCCACGAGAAGGGGCAGGCGCAAGCCCACCCGCTGGACGCCGCGACGCTGCGCCGGTACGATCTCCAGGTATGGAAACGACGCCTGCGGCCACCGCCGGCCGTGCTCGAGGACCTGTGCATGCACATCAACGCGCTCGAGCGTTACCTCGAGCTCACGCACCTCAAGGCTTAGAAGATAGATCGTCGTCCTTTGTCATCACGTAGATCTATTGGGGGAGAAGAAGGGTTTGTCGTACTATCCAAGCCTAGGCGAACTTGCCGTCAAAACCCACGAAGCCCGCAATCTTGAAGACGGGGAAGAACGGCTTTTCGTGGAGGTTCGAGCACCAGTTCCACGCGCTAGTGAGCCGTCCGTCGATACACGAGCCGGCCTCGAAAAAGTTGTCGGCGCCGCTGCCGTCAAACGCCTCGCGGAAAAAGTCGCTCAAGATGTCGCGCTTGAGCTTGGCCGCGCCGCCAAACGTCGACGAGATGTACTTGTCGAGCTTGTTGTTGCCGACCACGAGCCCGTCGATCGCGTCCACGGTCTTGACGATCGGGCGCAGGATGTGGCCCACCTGTGTGTACTTGTCGATGAACATGAGGGCGTTGGGCACGTTCTTGTCGCCCAAGTGGATCACACTCGAGCCGACCCAGTTTTCGAGCTTGCGCTGCGTCATGTGGAGGATCACGTGCATCGCGCGCGACACGCGCGGCGCCGGCTGGAGCCGGTGGAGCCCCTGACCCGTGTCACTGAGCGTGTACTTGGCCGCGCCGTCGAGCAGGTCCTCGTCCGTGAGGCACCAAAGCCGGAACATGTCGTGCGCGATCTCGCGCCAAAGCGTGAGGGACTGGAGTACGTAGTTATACTGCCGCGTGTGCGAGTGCGAGAGGCGCGCGCCATCCTGGCCGCTCACAATAGCGAGCGAGTAGCCGTCGTTCTCCGCGCACGGGTCAAAGTTGCTCGTGAGCAGCTGGATCATGCGGTCGATGGGGTCGCGCTCAAAATACAAGTGGTAGTTGTTGTCGGCAATCGAATAGAGACACTGCTGGATGCCGTCACGGTTGATCTTGGAGTTCACGTACTGACTGCTGATCTCGCGGATGGCGTTTTCCTTGAGCTTGATCTGGCGCTGGATCTGGATGCGCGTCTTGCCCTCGGGCGCGACAACCATTGTCGCTGTCTCGATCTTCGGGTCGCGCAGCACGCCCAGCGCGTTGGCTTCCTCGAGCACATCGTACACCGTGCGGATCTTCGTGTGGCACGAGAAGCCCAGCAGCTCCTGGATCTCCGGGCTCATGGCGTCCTGCATGATGTACATGAGCTTGCCGTACTCGCCGCGCATCTTCTCGGGGTTCATGATCTTGTACCGACGGCCGAGCTCGAAAATCTCCTGGAAGATCTCCTTCTTGTCGCTAAAGTTCTTGTCCTCGAGCATGGCCTGGCCTTCCTTGTAGTTGAGGCCGACCATGATGCCGCTCAAGAAGCCGCAGATCTCTTGGAGCTGCGTGCGCAGGCGCTTGGCCGCAGCCGTGTACGCCGGTGCGTCGAGCTTGTCCGTGTAGTGACTCACACTGAGCGCGGCCTCGAGCGTGCGCAGCAGCTTGCGCTCCTCGTACGTGAGCCGCACGGGGATCGACTTGGCGCGCTCGAGCACGGTGCCCTGCGCCTCGGCCGCGCCCACGCTGCCCGTCGCCTTCGGGGTCGCGCTCGTGCGGTCGCGGTCGTCGCCGTTCACCAGCCGCGCGTGGTGGGGGTTCTTGGCCGCCAAAAAGCCGCCCGTGAACGCACCTAGGAACAAGTTTCCCATGAGATTACAAATGCTACGCCGCCGCGCCGCCGCCCGCCAAGCACCACCATAGTCCTCACTCGCATCGTCGTCG
>JAMFLL010001096.1:0-20192 GCA_027475725.1 Pythium rhizo-oryzae | reverse complement strand
GGGCAAGGAGATCGATCGGCTTCGCGCATCGCAATGTCAGATGAGACGACTGCTACGCGAGCACCACATAGCGTCGCTCGTCATAGCGGGTATGGTGTCAAATGACCCAGTCGAGAGTTGGAAGACGGACGTGAAGCGCTGGCGGTTCCTCGTGAAGCAGAACTTCCGGCCGTGGACGATTGACGACTGTTATGAAGAGATGGAAGCTGCGCTCAAAGTCGTGGACGCCTTCCAATGGAGCACCGACAAGCACTCCACCGGCGCCAACTTCTTCGGCTGGCGCAACTCGCGACGCATCGATCATGCGCGGGACACCTTCCAGTTCCAGCTTCGCAAAACGTTCCGAGGTTACAACATGTTCGACCAAGCCAAGTTTGGGTGGGCAGCGTTCACTGATACACTGACCTTTTACAACGTGATCATCGGCCCCCGTGCTCGTGTTTTAGACGGCGTCGCGATCGGCCAGCGCGTGCGCGCGATGCACGAAGTTGTTCAGCAAGTGGACCGCAACGTCGTCATTGTCCGCAACGTCGAGTGGTACGCGGATGTCGCAGTCAACGCGCACGTCGTGTCGCTCGTGTTCCAGATGCCGACCGATCGCGGATTCATTCAGTGCATTCGCTCTGTCTACTGCCCGGAGCTCACGAAGGTGATGGCGCGACCGAACGACGTGTGGCCGTCCAACTTCATCTGGTTCGAGTACGTAAAGCTCGATAGCGATGCTTACGAGTTGCGAATTGGAGGGTCCTTGGTCAGCACCAACGTCGACTACACCAGTCAGTGGATGTTCGAAGTGCTCGCCTCAGCTGTACGCGGTGAGAGCCTGCTGACCGGGCGCCAGTTGATCGCCGAAACCTGATATGCCGAGCACGTTGTCCGGGGAACAAGTTTTCGAAGCGCTGTGGTCGAGGAGCACTGGCTGATCCCGAAAATGTCATCTCTTCACCTTTTCGATTTGATTCCGAGACGTGATAGCGCAGCTGTGTGGGCAATACGCTGAAACCGCACTTGCTCTGGGGACCATGCGGGCTGCGCCAGGCGCCACTGCTCGCTCTTCCTGGGAGACGACTGGACTTGAGACGTTTCAGCTCATTGGGCAAAGCATCCTCCCCATCCTTGATGACGAGGCGAAGCGTTCAACTCAATTCGCACAGTCACCACTCGCACTCAGCCCTTTCGAGGCGCATACACGCTAATTCCACCTTTTTGGGTCCTCACTCGAAAAGAATCAATCCATACAAGTACCCACGAGCTGTTGAGAATGCGGTCAACACCACACCATTCAATTGAACCGCGACACACTCAACTAAAATGACCGAGCTCGCTCGGTCGATTCGTTTGTCAGAAGCTGGCGCCTTGTCGCCAGGCGCTCGCTTCTCAGTACGACCCCGAACAGCTCAAGCATCCACTGGTTCATGTGTGACAGGTCCATGCGACGCATGGAGCCGCCGATACGGAACTTGTACGCTCGGTCGTGCTTCTCGTCTTCGAGTTCCTCCCACTGGAGCCAGACAAAGTTGGACGCCCACACGTCGTTCGGGCCCTCGATTGCCCTCATCAAGTCGGGACTGTCGATCGAGCGCATGCATTGCGTGAAGCCCTTCTCGGTTTTGACTCGGAACACCAAGTAGAGGATGTGGATGTTGCCGGCGATGGACGGGAACCGTTCGGTATTCCTGGTGATCATGATATTGGGCGTGAGCTGCTGCAGGATCTCGAGGGAGCCGAGCAAGTGAGGGCCAATGAGGATCTCTTTGAACGTGGGCGCGTCCGTGAACACATCCCATCCAACATTTACGTAGTCCATCATGTCGAAGCCCCGAAAGATCTTGTGGAACTGGAACTGGAACACGCCTTGCACAGCATCCACTCGTCGCAGATCGCACCACCCGAGGAAGCTGAGACCCGACGACTGCTTGTCCGTGCTCCAGTAAAATGCGTTGACCTCTCGTAGTGCTGCGCCGATCACTTCTTGGCAGTCGTCGAGTGACCAGGGCTTGTAGTGTCTTCGCGTCAGCTCGCGCCACCTATCGATGTCCTGCTCCCATCTACTGGTGGGCCCGTCCGCCAACATCGCCTCAATACAACTAGTGGATAGTTGGTGCTCTTGCAAAAGTCGGTGGAGCTGAGTCTGCTCATGGAGCAGCGCGTTTGCCTCTTTTGTCAGCAGAAGCATGCGGCGGGCGTGCAAGGCGTTGGCGTTCAGGAAACGATCCCAGACTTCATCGTCGAGCGTGCGAACAGCGAGTACGGTGCCTTCGAGCCGTTTGAGCATCTGCCGCATACGCTCTATGTTGGCCTGATCATCACAGAAGATACCCGGCGTCAACCTTCCTCATCCAACTCGAGCAAAAATGATGGCCCTGGACGTACGGCACGACGGAGGCGCGCCTTGCGCTCCCGCTCGCGTTTCTTCTCGCGGTCGGTGGGACTGATCGCTGCCATGTGGAGTGCGAATCGCGAACTATTGGGCGAGCATCTTGTGGTGACGAAGCGTTGCGGTGCAATGTACATTCGCTCGTGCGACTGGCGCGCCGGCGACGGTCTCACACTTAGCAAGTGAGACTCTGATACTGAGAGTCTCACATGCTGGCCGAACCCAGGAATCGTCGCATGTGGGTGCGTGGGTTCACTCTGTAATCATCGGTCGTTCAAAGGCGAGTACAGTATGAAGTCACCGCATTCACGTAGTCAAGGGACCGCTTCCACTTCGTGTTGCGCCATCATATCGCCCGTTACGCCACCAATTGCACATCTCCAAACACTGACCCGATCGATTCACCTTCGCCACAACAGCACATTTGAGTAATGGAGACTGGGAGCGAGCTGCCCGCAATTTTCGACGGTCCAGTTGCCCTTCCGAGAAACTGGCCACACGCTAGATACTGTTGTCAACTGTCACCGCCTCCACACTTCCACAAGCGACCGTGTTCACGGAATCACGGTCATCAACGGGGACCTCGTGTCGTATTGATGTATGTACGCCTTGATTGGATGGCACCGCCATGATCCAGCACGCGTGTTTCTCGAGTCGATCGATGAGCGTCGTTGAAGTTGCATAACGATCACGGTTGCGCGGCTCGGCATAATCATAATCGCACCGCCACAATTCCGTTATTGACGGAGCTCGGTTACAAAACATTCGTCTTCGTCCACGCTCAGCGAGGGCTGGTGCGAGTACAGCGTCGTCGTCTCAAGCCACTCGAGTTGAGGAAGCGCACAAGTTGCATTGCTGGAACGCTTACCGCACCTATCATCAGCTCCTTCCACCGCCAACCCACACGCAGCAGCTCATCCCATGACTTTCTCGAAACTGCTTTCACCAACTCGTGACTGCTTCCACCTAGCCTGAGCAGCCATCACAAAGCCTGTGTGCTCCTTGATTCTTTCGTGCTTGCGACGGGTCATACCCGCACCAAGTAGTGAACCAATCACCTAAAACGTGGCCGAGATGTTAGTATACTGAGATCTGCGAGCACTCCAATGCCGGCCACCGCACCTCAGCTTGAAGCCTAATCTGCAGTATACTCAACAATCGGGTATCGCTCTTGGATCATGCGGAGATCGATATTATCGTCTTTGGGCAGTGCTGTCGACGTTCTTGACATTGGTGTCGCTTGAATCACGAGGCCCGACCCGATGATCTTCTTCACTTGCCGAAAAGAGATCGACTGATCGCCTGGCGACCTCAAGGTATCAACGCGTCATGGCAAGTCAAACGCGCCAAGTACGATCGATTCCATCGCGTCAGGGTGGCACACTCGTAAATACATTTTCATATCATAAATCCGCGGATGGACCACGCTACTCGTCGCTGGTGATCAATTGCCGTCCCGTGGCGCGGCGCTCGCTTCGCAGCACACAACCGAGAGCCTCAAACATCCACTGGTTCAGGTAGTTCATATCCTTGCCGCCGACCGAGCCACCGATCCGCAGCGAATAGCCTTTCTTCTCGCCCTCGAGCAGTTCCCAGTTGAACCAAAGGAAGTTCGACGCCCACATGTCGTTTGGGCCATCGATTGCCTTCTGGAGCTCGGGACACAAGATCGAGCGCACGCACTGCATGAAGCCGCGGTCCGTGCGGATCCGGAACACGAGGTAGGTCACGTGGACGTCCACCGCGAGCACGGGGAACCGCTGCGCGCCACGCACGATAACGATGTTTGGCCTGAGCTGCTGGAGCATTTCGTGGGAGCACGACAGCCGGTGGCCCAGGATCACTTCCTTGAAGGTCTTGGCGTCCGTGTACGCGTCCCAGCCGACGTTCACGTAGTCCATGACGTCGTAGCCCTTGAAAGTCTTGGAGAACTGGAACTGGAACTGGCCGCGCACCGGGTCCACGCGGCGGAACTCGCGCCACCCGAGGAAGCTCACACCCGTGGTCTGCTTGTCCTGGCTCCACTGGAACACGTTCACTTCTTTGAGCGCCGCGGCCATCTCGGCCTCGCACTCGTCCATGGTCCACGGCTGGTAGTGCGCGCGCACGAGATCACGCAGGTACTCCACCTTCCACGCCCAGTCGTCCGCGGGCCGCTGCTTGATGAGCTCGTCGAGCGCTTGCGACGCGAGCTTGTGCTCCTCGAGCAGGCGCTGCAGCTGCGCGCGCTCGCGCTCGAGCGCCGCCGCCTCCTTGGCCAGCCGCAGCGACTGCCGCACGCGCCTGGTCTTGCCGTCGATGAAGTCGTCCCACACGGCGTCCGTGTCGCCGAGCGTGCTGGTCACGAGCGTCGCGTACTCGAGCGCGTCCAGCGTCTGCCGCATGACCTCGAGCTTGGCCTAGCAGCAGGAAAACCAAGGTTAGTTTAGGCAGCGCACGCCGGGCGCTATCGGCATGGAACGTACAGATCGGCGTTCGCGCGCGCGGCGCTCCCGCTCGCGCTGGAGCGCGCGGTCCGCGGGCTTCGCGAGCGTCAGCGCGGTGGTCATCGTCGTGGTCATGGCTGCGGTGGTCAAAGCGGGGAATGTCCGTCTCCGGACGCGCGAAATGACGCCGAACACGGAACATGCAAACCCAGATATTACGAGTGGAAGGTCATCCCGCCCAAACAGTTTAAAGACTGGATAAAGAAGGATGTCGTCCTTCCGTGAGCCCAAGACGCGCAATCCAGCCGAAGTTGTGGTGTCGGTCTGGTGAGACCAGGACCAGAAAGTGGACTGGCTCCTCTGCGGAATGTTGATCTTGAGGAGGCACGTTTGACAATACACGGTAGACCGAGGGCAGTTCCCGCGACAACAGATCTCATCTACACCTTTCTTTGTAGCATGTACCTTGGTGTATAGCGTGTTATGGTACGATCGTGCAGTAAAATGAACCCAAACGACTTGAGGGGTCACCCAGAAGGAGCAATTGGCCGAATTTTTGGCGGATGAGGAGAGGTCCCACCTCATGAATCAGCTCCTCTCATGTCCAAGCGTCAATAATTGCAATAATTGATTTGAAAGCCTTCGTCTCTGTGCGTGTCAAAGGCATTTGACGCCTTGATGTGCGCACATACCGGTACTGGAGAAAGCTGTTGCCCCTGAATTCATCAAGCCGCCACTGTGACGCTCGAAGCCATGTCTACTGCTATCGCGTCACGAGGGATGATCGACACTTCTCATGCACATGCCAATTCCCATGTATTCCCATCTAGCTACACACCTTTGATCAACCGAAATCCGACACTTTCTTGACAACTACTCGCTCGTGATGAGTTGGCGGCGCGTGGCCTTGTGCTCGCTCCGTAGGAGGCATCCGAGCGCCTCGAACATCCACCGGTTGAGGTAGTTGACGTCTTTGGTGCCGATGGAGCCGCCGCCTCGCACCGAGTAGCCATGTTCACCACCCGGAAGCGCTTCCCAGCTAAACCACATAAAGTTGGAGGCCCACACGTCGTTCGGTCCATCGATGGCCTTCTGGAGACCCGGACAACAGATCGAGCGGACGCAGAGCAGGAAGCCGTTGTCGGTCTTGATGCGGAACACCAGGTAGCACGCGTGGATCACATACACGTCCACGGGGTGCGGCGGGAAGCGTTGCGCGCTCCTTGAAATGACAGTGTTGGGTCCTAGCTGCTGGAGCACCTCGTACGAGCACTGTAGTCGATTCGCTAGGATCACTTCTTTGAAAGTCTTCGGGTCGGTGTACGTGTCCCAGCCGACATTGACGTAGTCCATAATGTCGTATCCTTTGAACGTTTTCGTGAACTCGAACTGGAAGTGGCCGCGCACGGTGTCCAGGCGGCGCTCCTCGTGCCACCCGAGGAAGCTCATGCCGGAGCTCACTTTGTTCTGGCTCCACATGAACGCGTTCATGACCTTGAGCGCCTCGTCCATCTCGGCCCGGCATTCTTCCATCGTCCACGGCTGGAAATACATGCGCTCGGCTGCATGGAGCTGCTCGACTTTGAGGTCCCACGCGTCTTTTGGCGGTGGCTTGACCAGCTCCTCAAGCATACGGGACGCGAGTTGGTGTTCCTCCAGAAGGCGCACGAGTTGCGATCGCTCGAGCTCAAGCGCGGCCGCCTCCTTCGCGAGTCGCAGCGAGTGGCGCACGCGCATGGTCTTGTCGTCGATGAAGTCGTCCCACACGGCGTCGGTGTCGTCCAGCGTGCTGGTCACCAGCGCGACATACTCGAGCGCATCCAGCGTGTGGCGCATGACCTCCAAATTGGCCTAATGAATCGCCAAAACGGGGAAAACGTGAGCGACCGTGTGACTCTGTCGGTTGGTATCTACCGTGGTCACACGCACCAGGCGTCGCGCGCGGGCGCGGCGCTCGCGCTCGCGCTTCTTGTCACGAGCCACATCCGTCGCGAGCACCAGCGCCATGGTATTACAGTCGCTTCTGGAGCCGCGTCAAGCCGGAGGAGTTTGCAGAATGAACTTTCCAAACACGCCCTGTTATGTACTGTAGACCGAGCGAATGGGTGAGGTGAGGGGGGGTCCCGGGCGGCCGGGACAGTTTCTCGTTGGTCCCAAACAGGAGATACGAAGAACCTGCTGTCTTCGGTACTATATGTCCGACTCCACACCACACAACAGCAGCGGATAATACTAACACCAACGCCAGGCTGGATTGTGCCAGCGAGAGATCGCCCAACCACAACCTCAAGTCTGTCGCCAAAGCAGAGAAGCGTCATCGAAATGTGATGACGCGTCTCCGAATCTCCATTCTCCGCACCGAGTGATGCGAAGAATTCTGTCATCTCTCCGAGGCGAGAGCGACGGAGAACTCTACGGGTACGTTGCCTTGGGCTCGATGAGTGTATCGCAAACGTTGAACAGAATACTAGCACGTCGCCGTGTGAGTTTGAGATCGCCGAGAGATGCCAAGCGCGACGTGGTCATCCGAAAATTTTGGTGGCTTTTGACCTCCTCGTCAACAATCTACACCATTTCTCACATTAGATGATACAGATGTGAATGCTTTGGCAATCACTCCATCTCGATACAACCTGGTTTACAAGTATTTTGATCGTACTCACCTGCTTTTGTGATGATTGCTACTCATTTGGAGCCCAAGCTCTGTCTCGCTGTGTCTGGGTAAAAAAAGCACACCGTGCGTCAAGGCGAATGAGCAGCAACGGCTCGCAGCCCACAAACCACCCACCCACGCGGGAATCACGGAGACAGACGTTTCGTATCCGAAGATGGAGCTGTGCGAGGGAGCTCAAAAAGAAAGAAAAGTGCGGTGCGCACTGCAAGCTCTGTGGTGGCAATGGAACACGCTACGCCAGAGAGATCTGCGAGTCTCCGTGCTGAAAGCGTTGATAAGAAATGACGCCCGACCGATCTTGACATGGATGACCGCAGCAGTAAGTGCCCTCCACGACCACGCATTCATGCAGCGATACTGCTCGCTTCTCAACATGCACCCGCAGGACTCGCGTTCACTGACCGATGCGGAAGAGTCAAAAGTCGTTCATGATCCTCATGGAACCATCGTTTGCGTTGGTGCCGGCTGATGGTCAACACCATTCGTGATTGAATTCGCGTAGTTCTTGTTCTTAATTAAAGCAAACACGCAACACATTGGCAACCAGTTCGTGCTGAATGGCACGTGAACAGAGTCTACTCACTGGTGATCAGCTGACGGCCCGTAGCCTTGCGCTCGCTGCGAAGCAGGCACCCGAGCGCCTCGAACATCCATAGCTGGAGAAAGCTGACCGAGCTGGTTGAGACCGACCCGCCACATTTGACCGAGTACCCAAACTCGCCGCGTGGCAGCGCCTCCCAGTTGAACCACAAAAAATTCGAGGCCCACACGTCGTTGGGGCCATCAATCGCCTTCTGGAGGCCCGGGCAGTGGATCGAGCGTGCACACAGCAAGAAGCCGTTCTCCGTCCGAATCCGAAACACCAGGTAGCACGTGTGAATGGCCCATACGTCCACGGGGTGCGGCGGGAAGCGTTGCGCGCTACGAGTGATCACAATGTTGGGGCCCAGTTGCTGCAATACCTCGAACGAGCACTGCAGTCGGTTGCCCAGAATCACTTCTTGGTATGTCTTCGCGTCGGTGTAGGCATCCCAACCGACATTAACGTAGTCCATCATGTCGTACCCTTTGAAGATTTTCGAGAACTGGCCCTGAAATCGTCCGCGCACAGTGTCCATCCGCCGGTGGTCGCGCCATCCGAGGAAGCTCATGCCGGAACTCACTTTGTCTTGACTCCACATGAACGCGTTGATCTCGTTGAGTGCGGCCGCCATTTCAGCCTGGCACTCTTCCATCGTCCACGGCTGGTAGTGCGAACGCTCGGCAGCACGGAGCTGCTTGACTTTCAATTCCCACGGATCTGTTGTCGTTGTAGGCTGCACGAACTGCTTGAGCATGCGAGTAGCGAGCTGGTGCTCCTCCAGGAGCTGCTGGAGTTGCGAACGCTCGAGTTCGAGTGAGGCGGCCTCTTTCGCTAGTCGCAGCGAATGGCGCATTCTTGTGGTTTTCTCGTCAATAAAATCGTCCCACACGGCGTCGGAATTGTCCACGGTGCTGGCCACCAGCACTGCGTACTCTAGCGTATCGAGCGTGTGACGCATGACCTCGAGATTCGCCTGGTTAGATTTAGTCACACCCCCCCACAAGTGTGATCAGCACAACTCCCAAACAATACATACTCTCTCAGCAAGGATTTTACCTGCCGGCGTGCGCGTGCGCGGCGTTCCCGTTCACGCCTCTTCTCGCGGTCTGGGCATGCCACGAGGCTGCTCACCATCGTCGTCTATCTGCGCTCTCCACGCGTGACACAGATTTGGAAATGCTGAAACTTTCTCTGCTGCCGAGAGAGGTTCGCCAGTGGAAACCCGGGCCAGTTGAACCCGGATCATACAGCATCAACGAGACCCGTCGCGATTCACCCACGGAGCCCCCAAAGCGTGTCCCACCGTGTGGCCCGTGTGACCCGGCGTTGGAGTCAAGTCTCCGCCGGCTGACTCGATTCCAGTCGTCTTGGGCTGGAGTACGTAAGAAGCCTTGCTGCGAAGATCGACAATGCTGCATAAACATTTACATATGACTTCGAAGTATGTCCAACTTGGTAGTGTGATTCAATACAATCTGCGAGGTGACATACCGCATATGTTGTTTCTCAGAACATATTTTAGAACCTAATATCATATTCAATGGTATGGCAAAGAGTGGGCGTGAGTGACATATATTCAAGTCGGATCACCAAATTTTGTGAAACTTCCTCGAAAAAAAATGGTGCAACGCTGGGCACAACGAGCATGAGCATAGCTTCTCTCCAGGGAGCATCCAAACATGACCAGTCAACCAAACTCATTTTCCTACCTGATGCCTGGGTTCAAAATCATCATCCTCCGTCGTGGGTATCCGACGTCATCGAAGTCGTCCACGGCAGCAAATATTGGCGCCTTTCAAGCTCCATGACATTGAAACGAGTGGACTTTGACAAAACACGATCTCCCCAAGCAAGTGACCCTTGGGCAAGACCATCTAGGCATACCCTCTTCTTGCAGAGGTTATCTTCTTGATGTCGGCATTTGATAACGACGACACGGCGAGAGAACCCAAACTCTCCCTCGTTGTGGTCGAATAGGTGGGCTCCAAAGACAAATACGAGTGATTTACTCGTCCTTTGCCCACAAATCGTTCACCCAGGGGATTGCTCAAGGAAGACACTCACAGTGTCGCAGTGTAACTCACACTGCGGCTCAGTGCTGGTCTTGTGGCGACGAAAGAGCCCGACAACAGTTCACTCCCAGCACAGACTTCTACACTTTTATAACCTTCAGAACACAAAGCAACTAAGATAAACTTTACCGGAAATCCAGCCTATGATCTTTACTGGCACCAGATGACCTGTAAAAAGTGATATTATTGCAGCAGACTTATTTATGTACAGAAATTGTACTAGATTCTCGCAGCACACTGTATGAACACCAGCCACTCCACTGCAAATGCACTGCACACAGACCATCATACAGAAAAAATTGTGAGTCTCAGGTGCTGAAGATCAGTTCTCAATTTGCCGCAACGCACTCACTACGCAGCACGCAAACGGTGAAGCGCTCGAGCGTCCAGATTGAGCATCCTGTGATAGATTTGGTCACGCCTTGGACAAAGATTGAGCCGCGGAGCCGGTACCTGTAACTGAGCTCTTCATCGCCGCGCACAATCGCAATATGTAGCAATCAACCGAATTTATGCGTGCCTATTGGCTCGTAATCAGCTGCCGACGCGTGCCCTTGCGCTCACCTCGAAGCAGACAGCCGAGCGCCTCGAACATCCACCGGTCAAGATAGTTGACGTCCCTCGCTGCGACTGATCCGCCACAACCCGCGAAATAGCCATGCTCGCCGTGCGGGAGGGCCTCCCAATTAAACCACATGAGGCTGGAGGCCCAGACATCGTTGGGACCGTCAATCGCCTTCTGGAGACCTGGGCAGCAGATGGAGCGCGCACACAGAAGGAATCCATTCTCGGTCCTGATGCGAAACACGAGGTAGCATGTGTGGATGGCCCACACGTCCACAGGGTGCGGTGGAAAGCGTTGCGCGCTGCGGGTAATGACGGTGTTGGGTCCTAGCTGTTGAAGCACCTCGTACGAGCACTGCAGTCGGTTGCCAAGGATCACTTCTTGAAAGGTCTTGGAGTCTGTGTACGTATCCCAGCCAGCGTTGACGTAGTCCATCATGTCGTATCCTTTAAAGGTCTTCGAGAACTGACCTTGGAATTGACCACGCACGGAGTCGATACGCCGATGGTCGCGCCATCCAAGGAAGCTCATCCCAGAGCTTACTTTGTCTTGACTCCACATGAACGCGTTGATCTCCTTGAGAGCGGCCTCAATCTCGATCTGACACTCGTCCATCGTCCACGGCTGGAAATACATGCGCTCGGCTGCACGTAGCTGCTCAACTTTGAGTTCCCACGCATCTTTCGGTGGCTTGACCAGCTCTTCAAGCATACGAGAAGCGAGCTGGTGCTCCTCCAGCAAACGTATAAGCTGTGATCGTTCAAGCTCGAGGGCGGCCGCCTCTTTCGCGAGCCGCAGTGAATGGCGCACGCGCATGGTCTTGTCGTCGATGAAGTCGTCCCAAACGGCATCAGTATCATTGAGCGTGCTGGTCACCAGCGCGGCGTACTCCAACGTGTCGAGTGTATGCCGCATGACCTCGAGATTGGCCTAATCGTAATGGAACATCCTTAAAAGCGTATCAGCAGCAGAAATCTCAACAAGTACGTTCGATATTTACGATTTACGAGCAGCGCTCACCATGCGCCGTGCCCGGGCACGGCGGTCGCGCTCGCGCCTCTTGTCGCGGGCTGGGTTCACAGCCAGAGCGTCCGACATGGTACCTTTCGTGTGCCGTTCGCGGACTTTGCGAAGTGAGCTGCGGCTGACCGTCTTTGTCCAACAGCGGGGACTCTTCGCTCTCTCCAAAAGTACAGTATGAACGCGGGTGGAGGTGCTCTGGAACGATAAAGCAATGCCGACTGCAGTCCAGTCTGGACTCGGATCGTTTTTGGCACATAAACTAGGCGGAATGTGGTGCATGTTCCATATGTTGCACCTATGGACTTCCGGTATTATTATTTAGTTCAAGATAGCACGAGATATGACCGTTTTTGAGATACAGAGCTTGCAATACATCTTGATTTGAGGAGAGCAGAACGAGGTAAGCCCTCTTCGTTCAGAATTGAAACTGCGAGGTGGTGTCAAGATAGTCGCCCAGTGGGTGCTGTTCCAGCGACGACTTCGACCTTATACAGACAAGGAATCCGCCTACAAATGAGTCTGCATGCTGGTCACAAGTCTGGCGACGGTGGAGGCTTGCAAATCACTTTTTTCAACAGTCCAAAACAGTTCGGGACCCATCCAGTGGAGATGATGCTCGCGGTGAGGAAGCGCCTCTTCACTTCATTTGTGCAACTGGGATGTGTACGCCTCACTGCCTTCTCTATCAGTCCAGGAAAATCTGAGTCAGAATGTGCAAAACCTGATAAACAGCCCGACATATCTCCCTGAACAGTCCAAGCCTTATGCACCTACTTCTTGCGAATATGCTCTCGATTGCGTCCACTTCCATGAACAGATACTTCAAACACGAACCCAAGATCAGCCAAATATGTTCGGTGCAGGGATGACTCGGGTTCGGGATCACCAGCTCAACGCCACTTGCGCCGCAAGTTGCGGTTGTTGTTGGCGTCCGCAAGTGGTTCGCGACACAGCAACGACGTCTCCTGTCCACAAATTCACAATCTACGGAGGCATCCACGTAGCTACCGGTACCTGCCCTACTGTACGCGATTCTGTCGCTGCTGTATGGCTGGGCTTGTTGTGCTGGTAAGCGCCCCAATAAAAAAGCTATCCGCGAGCTCAATGTGCTGGTGGTGGCGCCGCGGTGCATGCCTTCAATCACCGATCCCTTCGCCACAAAAGCAGAGCTCGATGAGGGAATGTATGCTGGCGTCGTAGATCTCCTAGCACCACTCAGTCTGCCACTTGGAGACAACCCGGGACTTGGGCACGAACCAACTTGAACCAGTCCATTACTAGATTTTAGTGGTGCTGAACATGGCTGTATTGGTTCATGCACTGGTGATGAGTTGCCGGCGCGTTGCCTTGCGCTCGCTGCGAAGAAGACACCCGATCGCCTCATACATCCACAACTGAAGAAAGCTGACGGAGGGGGTGGAGACGGACCCACCGCAGTTCGCCGAATAGCCGACCTCACCGTGCGGAAGCGCCTCCCAGTTGAACCACGTGAAGATCGAAGACCACGCGTCGTTCGGGCCAACGATAGCCTTCTCGAGACCTGGGCAGCAGATCGAGCGTGCACACAGCAAGAAGCCGTTCTCCGTCCGAATCCGAGAAACAAGGTAGCATGTATGGATCGCCCACAGGTCAACGGAATGCGGTGGGAACCTTCGTGCACAGTGTGCGATCACAATGTTGGGGCCGAGTTGCTGTAGCACCTCGAAATGGCACGGGCTTCGGTCGCCCGTAATCACCTCTCGGTATGTGTTGCCGTTGGTGTAGGCATCCCAGCCAACATTGACGTAGTCCATGATGTCGTATCCTTTGAAGACTTTGGAGAACTGGCTCTGAACTCGGCCACGCACAGTGTCCATCCGCCGTTGATCGCGCCACCCGAGGAACCTCATTCCGGAACTGACTTTGTCTTCACTCCACATGAAAGCGTTGATCTCCTTAAGCGCGGATTCAATCTCGCTCTGGCATTCTTCCATCGTCCACGCCTGGAAGTGCGTGCGCGCGGCTGCACGAAGACGTTCGACTTTGAGCTCCCAAGGATCTTTTGGTGGTGGCCTGACCAGCTCTTCAAGCATACGGGAAGCGAGCTGATGTTCCTCAAGCAGGTGCACGAGCTGCGATCCCTCGAGCTCGAGGGCGGCCAACTCCTTCGCGAGCCGCAGCGAGTGGCGCATACGCATGGTCTTGTCGTCGATGAAGTCGTCCCACACGGCGTCATTGTCGTCCAATGTGTTGCTCACTAGCACTGCATATTCTAGCGTGCCGAGCGTGTGCCGCATGAGCTCAAGATTGACCTAGTCGAAACGGAGAATGCCACGAGCGCATGCGATCAGTTAACTCGCCCAACAAGTACGATTGATAAATGTGACCGTCGCTCACCTGGCGTCGTGCTCGGGCGCGGCGGTCGCGCTCGCGCCTCCTGTCGCGGGCCGGACTGACAGCGAGAGCGCCCGACATCGTACCTGTCGTGCGCTGGTCGCAAGCTTTTCGAACTGGCCCGCTCTCACCGGCGGTGGGTGGCGCCCACCACTGTCGCTCAACACCTTCTCCTGTGCAATACAGTACGCGGGGGAGGCGCTTCGAAACCGAATTCACTGTGTCCGCTTATGACACATATTCTCGGCAGAGAGGGTTCTTGAGATCATTATTACAGGCATATGTCGCGCCTATGCATCGACGACTTCAAAAGTGAGATGAAATATGACCGAGTTTGAGCGAGCGAGATTCAGCATTGAAAGTGGTCAAAGTGAAGTCCAACAAGAGGCTTGCGATTCTTGAGTACATCTGAACAGTCCAAGAGCGTTTCCAGGCTCTCGCCTCCCAGGCTCTTGCACTGCCATTTTTACGGCGTCACCGCGCCATTGTCGGAGTTCACGCTTATACAAACGAGAAATCTGCGAGCTTCACGTGCTTGTGATGACAAGCCGGTTCGTTGCGACGCGCTCACTCCGCAGCACGCACCCAAAGCACTCGAGCATCCACTGGTTAAGGTGAGTGACGTCCATGCCGCTCATTGCGCCTCCGATCCGGAACGTATACCCGCGCTGGTCGCCCTCGAGTAGCTCCCACTGGAACCAGATGAAGTTAGACGGCCACACGTCGCGCGGGCCGTCGATCGCGCGCATTAGCTCGGGGCAGCACAACGAACGTACGCACTGCGTGAATCCGCGCTCGGTGCGCACGCGGAAGACGAGGTAGACGCTGTGGATGCCGCCGCCGATCCGTGGGAACCGTTCGGTGACGCGAACGATCACGATATTAGGCGTGAGCTGCTGCAGCACCTCGAGTGAGCCGAGCATGCGCGGCCCCAGGATGACATCCCGGAAGGTCTCATCGTTGGTGTAGGTGTCCCAGCCGACGTTCACGTAGTCCATCACGTCAAACCCGTGGAACGTCTTGTGGAACTGGAACTGGTACTGGCTCCGCACGGGGTCCACGCGCTGCGTGTCGCGCCACCCGAGGAAGCTCAAGCCGGTGGACTGTCTGTCCGTGCTCCACTGAAACGCGTTGACTTCCTTGAGCGCGGCCTCCATCTCTTCTCGACACGCGTCCACTGTCCACGGCGAGAAGAGCCTCCGAGCGAGGTCATGCCACTCGCTGTTGCTGCGTCCCCAGTCGTCCACTGGTATGTCCTTGAGCAGCTCGGCGAGGGCCCCGAGTGAGAGCCTGTGCTCTTCGAGTAATCGTATCAGTTCGGCTTGCTCGAGCTGGAGCGCGTTAGCCTCCTTTGTGGCGGTGAGCAGGAGACGCACGCGCATGGCGTTTGTGTTCAAGAACCGCCCCCAAACGTCGTCGCCCAGCGTGCGCACCGCGAGCACGGTGTTCTGGAGCGCGCTTACCGACTGGCGCATTCGCTCCATGTTGCCCTGGAGACACACAACGTTCCCGATCAGATCTACGCATCAGCGCGGCCAGATAACATTGAAGCGTCCAATGTACCGCACGGCGCTCGCGGGCGCGGCGTTCGCGCGCGCGCTTCTTCTCGCGCTCCGGTAGCGACGACGTCGTGGCGGTGGCGACGGTCGACATTTCGATGGTCTCTAATAAACAAAAATCAGCGCCCGCGGGGAGCCCGTCGGGTCGCGCCGGCTTGCGCAACAAACGTTGCGGCCATGGAGGGCGCGGGGAAGTGCGATCCATCACGGCTGATGCCATCCAATCTTCCTGGTCGAGGAGAAACACGGCAAGTGACTGCACCTATACCCTCTATACAAGCATATTTGGTATCAACAAGTACCAAACTATTGAGATGATTAGCTTTGTTTGTTCGACCTGCGGTGGCCTAAAAACACATACCTGTCGTAGTCGATATTCAAGGACTGGAATGATTGCCACCAGATCGCCCTGCTCAGGAAGTGAACCCACGATGCGGTCTTGGGTTCACACTGACAGCGACTTGGCACGGACAGAAAATGTACTTCTTTAATAACTCTCAACTGGACTGCCCTTTATTCGCGAAGGGCCCTGGCACGCGTGATGGAGGGAACGCCGAGCGGATAGATCGCGTTTTTTCAGTACATTTTAGCTGCCTTGTCGAGATTTGTTGCCTCACCACAGCACTTCCCACACGGACGCCGCGCGCTCGTTCCGAACGACGGAGCCGAGTCGCTCACTCGTCTGGCGCAGCCGGATTGGCAGTCATCGTCGGCGTTCTGACTCTGCCTGTAATAAACTCACTGTCTAGCTGCTTTCGATCAGCTGCCGCTTCGTGACCAAGCGCTCACTGCGCAACAAGCACCCGAAGATCTCCATCATCCACTGGTCCAGGTAGGTGGCGTCCGCGCCCTCGACCACGCCGCCAATGTACAGCCGGAAGCCGCGCTCGCCGCCGGGAGCTCCTCCCAGCGGCGCCACAGGAAGTTGAAGGCCCACATGTCGGTCGGGTCGTCGATGGCCTTGACGAGCTCAGGACATGTGACCCCCGGAGAATCTGAAGGAAGCCGTTCACGGTCTTGACGCGGAAGATGATATCCACGATGTGCGCATCGACCGCTGCGGCCTTGAAGTGCTGCACCGCGTGAAGAAGCATGAGGTTGGGCCCGAGCTGCTGCAGGACCTCGTGGCATCCACGCGCGCGGTCGCCCAGGATCACCTCTTTGAAGGTCTTGCCGTCCGTGTACGTGTCCCACCCGGCGTTCACCGCGTCCATAATGCCGTAGCTGTGGTACGTCTTGTAGAACTGAAACTGAAACACTCCGCGCGCAGCGTCGAAGCGTCGAGACTCACGCCAACCCAGAAAACTCAAACCCGATGTCTGCTTGTCGAGACTCCATTCGAACGCGTTCACGGCCTTCCGCACCGCGTCCACATCCGCATCGCACTCTTCGCGAGTCCACGGACGGAAATTCCGTCGTGTCAGCTCATGCCACCGCTGCACCTTGTCTTCCCACTCGTCCACAGGTCGGTCGTCAATTATCAGGCCCGATAAGACCCGCGTCGCTAGCCGGTGCTCCTCCAAAAGCCGTTGAAGCTGCGCCATCTCGAGCTGGAGCGCGCGCGCCTCTTTCGCAAGCCGCAATATGCGCCGCATGCGCATCAAGCCGGCGTCCAGAAAGTCCTCCCACACGGCGTCGGTGCTGTCCAGCGTGTGCGTGACGAGCGCAGCGCGCTCCAGCACGTCGAGCGTCGAGCGCATGTGTTCCAATTTGCCCTGGGGACAGTCCAATAACGAGACGTGAGAGGTGCCGCGCACGGAAGGAGCGGGAGCCATGGGCTTTGGCGAGACTGTACCTTGCGGCGCTGGCGCGCGAGCCGCTCACGCTCGCTCTCTTTCAGAGGCTCCAGGGACGTGGGCGTGCGCGCCAAGGCCACGGCGCCTCCGCACCGGGCAGTCGGTTCCTCCATGTTGATTCGCCGTCCGCGAGTGCAAATCAGAGTGATACTGTACTTGTCAAGTGCTGGTGAAAGAGACAGCACAATATTGTTATTTTGTCAATAAAATGGGCATGCATGTGCTATTATGTGGGGACTTAACGTCCTTTTTGTCATATTTCCGATCCAGTTCCGTTGCGGAATTTCTGGACCGGAAGACTTCTCTTGCCGACTTGCGTCTCGCGCCGACAGATTCCTCTATGCACGTCGCAACACACCACGGAATGCGGACTCGAGGATGAGACACCGTCAGCTCCAAACGAGCAGGTGGTTCCGTCAAAGCCACGACAACCGCCACCGCAAGACCCATTTTAGGGCCATCTCGGTTGCGCGAATTACTCGCCCAGGCACCGCATAGCATCCAGTTACTCACTCGTGAGTAACCCCCGTCCTGTGGCCATGCGCTCGATGCGCAAGACGCACGAGAGCGCCTCGAGCACCCACTGCTGTGCGTAGCCGACTGTCTTCGCCGAGAGGGAGCCGCCAAGGCTGAACTTGTAGTTACAAGTTGTCCAAGTCTTTCTCATCCAAAACTTCCCACGTGCACCAAATCGAGTTGGACGCCCACACGTCCTTGGGGTTGTCAAACGCCTAAACAAGTTCGGGGTAGCAAATCGGGCGTGAGTACTGCGCAAATCCACTGTCTGTCTTGAGCCGAAATCCGAGGTACACGATGTGGACGTCGATGCCGAGCGCGGCGTGCCGACGAGTTAGACGAGTGATCACACAGTACGGGCCCAACTCCTGCAACACCTCGAGATGCGCACAACCTTGATGGCCCACGGCAAGACCGTCCACGACCTTCACCGATGGAGCGATCATGATCTTGTAAGAGGTGGTCGGATCAACAACGGTGTCCCACGCGACTTTGCGGCAGTCCTCGACGTCGAAACCGTGGAAAGTCTTGTTACACTCAAACTGGAATGCTTCGCGCGAGTGGTCCACGCGCCGCAGGTCGCGCCAGCCGATGAAGCTCACACCCGTGCTCTCCTTCTCCTGACTCCACTCGAAGGCATTCATTTCCTTCAGAGCTGCCTGCATCTCGTCGTCGCATTTCTCTTGGGTCCACGGCTTGAAGTGCTTCCTCGTGAGCCGACTCCAGCGTCGCACGTCCCTTTGCCATTCGTTCACTGCATCGTTCTCACTCTCTTGCAGCAATCCAGCAAGCACGCGGGACGCCAATTGGCGCTCGCGCAGCATACCGTGGAGCTGCCGCCGCGCGACCTCCAGCCGCTTCGCCTCGTCGGTCACTTCCATCGACTGGCGCATCAACCGGCGCACGCGCAGCGCCTCCTCGTCCAAGAAGCCGCCCCACTCGACGTCGTCGTCGGCGTCGCCCAGCGTGAGCACGACGGGCACCGCGCGTTCGAGCGCCGCGTCCAGGCGCGCCTATCACAAAGAGCGCACGATCGCACGACGTGAGTGAAGCGCATGACCAAGATAAGGGCACAGCCGGCAGCCTAGGGAGCGTACCGTGCGGCGGTGGGTCGCGTTGCGCCGGCCGCATCTGGCTACTTATTGGGTGTGTCCGAATGACGGATTAGTCGGTGTGTGTGTGTCCCTGGGTACCCAAGCTGAATCACCGAAATGGACGCTCTATCCTTCGAAATAGGTTTTTGATCGCATGGACTGAGCACAGTTACCACATGACCACCGAGATATTTAAAATTGCCGTTATGGACATCTCCTTGTGGAGTTACCCTCAATGGCCACAATAGTATTGTGGCCTTTGTATTGTGACAATGCAAAGGCCAAGGGTTACGCTTACCGTATCTGTAACACAACGGCACCTTGGCTGCCGAATGCATTCCCATATCCACAGCGCTCGGCCGGTCTGTGCCATCCCCTGATGCTTCAGCGCATAGCTCGCCCAATAATTTACTCGCTCGTAAGGAGCTGTCGCCTCGTGACTACAGTCACGAGGCGCTCACTCCGTAACACACCCGAAGATCTCCACCATCCTTGGAAATGGGGTCGCTGGATCTGTTGCTGTGCTCCAGACAACTCTGCGGCAGTCCTCAACGTCGGAGTCGTGGAGCGTCTTGTGAAACTCGAACTTCAACGGTGATGATCATGCCAACGTCTTCGAGGCGTGGGCTCGCAGAAGCCCCAGCGTACACGGACTGGTCGAGGATCACGGGTGGGTCGGCCGCGCAAGACTTCCATGACGGATCCAATAACGAGCTCGATGCTCTTGACGATGGAGGGACAACGATTCTTCCCAATCTGCAGGGGTTGCATTCCGAGTAATCAGACATATCGGGAGCGCAGGCTCCACCACGTCGAAAGACAACTACGACGTCCCAGCGTTCTACCTCTCCCTAAACGTGTTCCTCTCACAATTCAGCGCCTCCACTCCATCTCGCACCGATAATCTACTCGCTCGTAATGAGCTGCCTCTTCGTGACCAAGTGCTCACTCCGTAACAAACATCCAAAAATTCCCACCATCCACTGGTCCAGGTACGTGGCGTCCGCACCCTCGATCACACCGCCGATGTACAACCGGAAGCCGCGCTCCTCGCCCGGTAGCTCCTCCCACCGACGCCAAACGAAGTTGAACGCCCACATGTCGGTCGGCTCGTCGATCACATTCATCAGCTCT
>JAMFLL010001095.1:0-18388 GCA_027475725.1 Pythium rhizo-oryzae | reverse complement strand
CGATGACAGCGACCGTACCGTTGAACTGAGCTGGGGAGCAAGCTCCCAACTGGCGCCGCCAAACGGAGCCGTTGGTCGAGCGAAACCCGAGTGTGGGACGAGAACCCAAAGCGCGAGGGAGTGGATCAACCAGCGAAACTCTACCAAGCGTTCATTGCGCAACTTGTCGCGAAAGCCTGACGTGAAGAAGAAGACCACGCCTCGCAGGCCCTCGCAACTAGCATGAAGCCGTCGTTTGCGTTGCTCGCGGCGTTTGTTGCCGTGGCGCTCGTGGAGACGACGCCGTCGATGGCCCAAGAGGGGGCTGACAGCGACCGCCGCTTGCGTCGTCAGTTGGTGCAGCAGCAGTCCGAGGGGTGGGAGGGCGAGGCGCCCCAAGGCGACCAGGAGTTCTACGGCGGGTACGGCTATGGCGGCGGCTACCGCGGCTACGGCTGGCGTCGCGGGTACCCCGGCTACGGAGGCGGCTATGGCTGGCGCCGCGGATACGGCTACCGCGGCTGGTAGGCGTGGCGTGCTCATCGATGGACCTCGATGGAAGTCGCTTTGCCAGGCGGGCGAGTGAAGTCGCGGTCGTCTCCTCCCCCGTGCGTCGTGCTTTTTTCTGTGTGTCTTGGCTGTTCGAGGGTGTCCGTAGCGAGTCGCGTTACGCTACGATCTAATAGGCCACTCAATCCACCTTTTATGAACTGTTTCGTTTCCGATGCTGAGTTGAGGTCCGCGTTACATTGTCGAGCGCGCAGGGCGAGGGACGCTTTAATCCACCAAATTTCAATGCGCGCCTACCCCTTCCCACGCGGACGGCGCGACAAGCGCCACCGCTGGACCGATCCGGACGGATCCGCGCCAGGGCGATCGCAGCGGCCCACAGACCCGAGCTCAATCAGCCGTGTGTCCGCGTCCCGAGCGCCTCATTCGGCAATTTGGCCAGGAGCGCGAACAGACCAGCCGAGCCTACTCACCCCGTCCACGCCATGAAGGGAGCGACTCTCGTGGTCGCCACCGCCGTCGCCGCGATGCTCGCAGTGCTTGCGCCGCAGCCCGTTGCTGCTCAGGAAGCGAGTCACTTGCGCCGCCTGGACGAGCCCGCGGACGATCTCGCCATGGAGCGCGCCGAGCCCGAGAACGAAGAGAACTATCCGATGGAAGGCACCGAGGCCGAGAACGACGAGAACTACTGGCGCTGGCGCCGCGACCCGTGGTACCACCACCGCCACCGCCGCGGGCGTCGCTGGGACTGGCGCCGCGGTCGCTGGGACTTCTGAGCGCGACGGGCGCCTTCCTCTCACGATGGTGAAGAAGAAGGAGGGCGTGGGTCCCAACCAAGTGCGTGTGTGGATTGCGAAACAGCTCCGCCGGGGGGTGAGCCTGTCGTGGAAGGGCTTCCTGGCGGTTGAGCGAGTTGAATGCAAAACCTTTTCTGGATGTGCTCAAAATCGTTGGGAAGCGCTCTTTTTACGGATCTGAAACAGGTTTCTGTGGTCCACACTTTTGAATGCACCAATGCGACACTATCCTGCTCTATTTTATCCCATCCGAAGCGTTCCAAATATGTATCTCTAACCCTAAACAGTTTGTCCCCGCTGGCCCGTTCGAGGAAATGGAGGCGCGCAGGTCCCCTTCCCAATGTGAGGAAAAGTCCCCGGGACCCGTCGTCGCTTCATCAACCGTGAGAACAACCGGGCAATCTGCCGGCGCTCGGGCTCTTTCATTCGGCATCTAGCGGTGGCGAGAGCATCTCCAAGCGACCTGGAACACCCGACACGATGAAGCTCTCGCTCGTTGGTCTCGCGGCGGCGCTCGCAGCGCTGGCAGCGTTTGCGCAGCCCATCGTGGCCCAAGGCGGTGGCGGTGGCGGTGGCGATGGAGGCGGCAACCAAGGCGACGGTGGCGGTGATGACCAAGGCGGCGGGCAGGGCTACCGGCTGCGTCGCCTCGCGGAGCAGCCGTTGGCGGCCGACCAGAACGCGCTGTGGACCACGGCCGACGAGGCCGCGGCGGTCGCGCGCGGCGCGAACGAGGACCGTAACCGCCGCCGTGACGACCTACGTGACCGTCGTGACAACCGACGTGACCGCCGTGATGACCGTCGCAACGATCGTCGTGGGGACTGGGACTACCGCCGCCGCTACGGGGAGGCCAACGAGATCGACGCGCTTGAGGCCTTGGACGAGCAGGAACGCGACTGGCGCGGTGGCGGTGACTGGCGTGGCCGTGGCGACTGGCGTGGCCGTGGAGACCGGCGTGGTCGTGACTGGCGACGTGGCGGTCGCTGGAACTAAACGCTCGGTCAACTCTCAATTTGAGAATGCCGAGTTGGTGAGGCTTACCCGCAAAAAACGCTCTTGATGAGGTCGTCGGGCTCTGGCCGTTTGATTCATCTCCGCCGCAACTTGTGGCAGAGAAAGAGATACATGCCGGAAGAGCCAAGACCGAGTCAGGAGCAATCATCCATTTTTGCGTTTAACAAAGGCAACAATTGATGTGACCACTTTCCATTGTCAACCCAGCCTCCGCATGATGCGCGGGGCGGTGTTGTTCGATGAGACACTCCAACGGCGACTCGTGAACGGACGGTTGTCGGCCTTCTCACTTGTGGATACTCCCGGATGGAGAGACCTTGGAGTGCCAATATATGAAGGATGGGAGTATGCCCAACGAGCTACGCTACTCCATCGACACAGACGTCGACACGTCCATCTCTAGCGTCAGCATCGGAATCGACAATGACGTTAACGGCCACGCGTCATCGCTCAGCGACTTGGAGCCACCGTTGTTGGAGAGCGATAGCCGCGGTGAACATCCTGCCGGTGGTTGCTGCACCGCTACCGCGTGCTGCTCTGGGCTGATTACGGTCGTACTCGCTGTGCTCGGGTTGGCAACGTTCGTTGCCTTCCTAGGTATCGATCTGAAGCCGTGCAACGCTATTGCTGTAGTCACCGTCTTTCTCAAATGTTCTCTGTGCGCTGTGACCGTCGAGTTGTGCTACTATTGACGGATAGTGCGGGGGCCTTGTTCTCCCCTGACCGTCGTTTCTTTTGAGACGTCTCTACGGATCAATGACAATGCTGTGTTTGTATCCTTTAGTGTCGTTGCGTCAGGATGACTATTTCCTGTATTTATCACTCGGTCTCTTGTGCCGCGCCAGAAGCTCGTGCTGGCTAATCTTGCGGCTGTGGTCGCCGCACAAGAGATGGGTGCGTGAACATATCGGGAGGGCAAGAGATTGCAGCGGCAACGGAGGTAATCGTCTATAGGATCAAGTTCTGAAGATTTGAACCGTCGTTTGGGTGGGAATCTGTCATACTTAGTGCGTTATAGAGCCTGGTTTGATGCGCCAGAAGTTGACGTCGTTGTAGGCTTCGTCGCCCATGCTGCGCGTCCGTACGTGGGAAGACAAAACGTCCGACACAAACTCTTCGGTCGCGCTGAATACCCGCTTCATGGACGCCTGCGGGGAGAGGATGGGCACCGCAGCTGACCGCGGTGTGGTCGGTAGCGACGTGGACGAAGACGTCAGCGACGAGGAAGTCGATGTGTCTGTGTCGCCAGGCGCGCTGCTGTCTCGTCGCGTCGGGTGGCGCGGCGACGGTGAGCAGATCGGTGGGAACATCTTGTCCACGAGCCCGAGCAAGCTCGAGTACGACTCCTGGTAGTTCATCATCGAGCGATGGCGCAGCCGCCCGTCGCCTTCGTCCACGAGAAACACTTTGCCTGGGAACACGCCTACCTGGGTGAACACGACGCTGTCGGCGTAGGTCTTGCCAAACGCCGCGTAGAACGGGTTCACGTCCTCGGGGAAGAGCGTGCGGAGGCCGTTTAGCGCCGCAAACTTGAACTCGCGCGTCACGCAGGTCGTGACTTCGGCGTCCGACTCGAGCAGCCGATCGGGCGAGAGCAGCACGGGTCCGTTCGGCAGCAACTGGTCGCGGTTGCCCGACGAGCCGCGCAGCACCCGATGGATCAGGTCCGCCTGCGAGAGTCCGCGGCTCGTGAGGTACACGATGCGGTATCCGTTCCGCGCAGCACGCGCGTAGAACTCGAGTGCGCCCTGGTGGGGGCCGGCGTTGTCTTTGTCCTTGTTGGTCGTCAGGAGGGCACTGAGCCGTCGGCCGCTGCCATTTGGCGCGCGGGAGATCGCGCCGTCGATCTCGGCGATGATGATCTTGGATGAGACCGACCAGAGATAGAGCTTGGCCGACACGCGCTCGGAGCCGTTCGACGTCGCAACGATAAACTCGATTTCATTGGTGCCGTGGCGGAGCCCCATGCGCGCGAGCTGCTCTTGCGACGGCTGGAGCGATTTGCGGAAAAACACCGGTGGCGTGGAGCTCTGCTGCGCTGGAGTTGGTGGCTTGACGGGGGCAATCTCCACTGGTTGGAATGCCGATGATGAAGACGAAGATGAGCCTGTGGAAGACGAGCGAGGGAACCACTGAAACCACCGTCGCGGACGAGACAATCCGTTGTTCTGTCCAAGTCTGTCTTCGTCATCCTCCTCGTCTTCCTCGTCCTCCTCGTCCAAGTCGCCAAACCAAAACGACGACTCGAGACGCTCGGACGGACGTCGCGACTGCTGACGGGAGCTGGCGGTCCACGAGCATGTGAGCGGCAGCGGTTGTGAGCTGGGGAAGAGCACCCGCGAGACTAGATACGCTTGGATGTCGGCGCCGAACGGGCAGATCTTGCCATCGACTAAGAAGCGAAGGTCCGGGTTTTGAAGAAACGACGCGGCGTTCTCTTTGAACGACTCGAACGTGATGATGTGGTCCGAGAAGATCACGTGGGCCTGCTCGCGCGTCTGGGCCTGCTCAAGCAAGTGGCCGCAGAGCGACATACACGGGTGGTCTATCGTTACAAAGAGATGAGGGGTAACTTAGTTGGTGGTGATCGACCGAACCGTAAGCATACTGGATCAACGTACCGGAGACGTAGCTTCCAGTTTGCAGGTTCTCGGCCTCGACAGCATCAAAATAGACCGAGTCACTCTTCACCATCGTGTGGCTCTCTTCATCGGCCTGCACTTCTTCCCCGAGCACGCTGAGATCGGCGACGGAGGCAGCTCGGACGATGGGTAGCGCTCCCCAGCCCCATGTTAGCCGCTCGGACGGCGCGCTTGCTTCCCGGTGGAGAGCAGGTAGGCGCGGCTCGGACACAAGCCTACAAGATGAACCGTGAGCCTCTCGCGATCGTCACCACCAAAGAAGAACGAACGTACCGGTAGGTGTCGTGCCACTCGGCGGGCTCGGTGTTCTGCTGTGGTTGCCACTGTTGAGCCTCATGAGCGCTTGGAGTGGACCTGGTCTTCTCTTTGGCGGACGGCGGTGACAGAAGATTTGACGGCGGAGTCTGCACTGAAGATCGCGAGGAAGGTGCCGCCCCTTGCACGCTCGCCGCCGACGGACTCACGAGCGGCGACGTGTTGTAGTCGTCGTCGACGGGCGACTCGACCGAATCCACAAAGAAAGCTTCTCCCGCGGCGCCTAGCTATAAAAACAAACAGATTCGATAAGTCACGCCGACTCCCCACCGTGGCACGAACCCACACAACCACCACTCACCTTCATGTGGACATCGGGGACGACGGCGCCGTTCACAACCAACGTGACGGTCTTCTCGGCCTTGTTCTGGAGCTCCACGCGCCCGAAATGGACGTGAAACGGCGTGCAGCGCACGTCGCCGCCCTCGTGCTGCACCGCGACGATGTCGATCGCGCCCGAGGCCGTGGCCTGGTGGAAGTCAAACACGTTCGTGACATAGTCCTTGACCGAGTAGATGACGTTCATGGTCGCTCGCACTCGGCGCTGCTCGTCGGGAGGCGCGACGTCCTCTGTGGCGGCGGCGGATAAAGGAACTCCTCGGTGGGGGGGGGGGGGGGGCTGTTGCCGTAGCCGTTGCCGTTGCGGAGCGGTGACACGCTGAACTCTCGGCGCTGTCCCAAATGCGGGAGAAATTGACAACTGGGCTCCTCGCGCCGGCTGGCTTTTCGTGTGTGCGACTTGAAGAAACCAAAACGTCAGAGCTTCAATAAGCTCAATTTTAACCAACCAAACGCAGATTTACACCATTTCAGCCAATCAAGAAAGTTGAAGATGGGCTTGCACCTGATACTAATGGGAGGCGAGAAAAGCGGCTGACGTCGCTGACCGACGAGATGGCTTGGGCCATGCGGTCTCATTCCCGTCACCAGCTTCTCAAATGGGGCGGCTCGTGTCGGTTTTTATAACCCCTGCTGTGACCGGATCGGTCGGCTTCAACTCGTACAGTACAGTACGACCACCTAAATCGGAACGGAGCTCACCACGCACGAACCGACCACTCTGGGATCGGATCCTTTTAGATCCCGCGGAGAGAGAACAAGAAGCTGCCAGTCTTGGTTTGGGATTGTATTGGCGCCAGCTCATGCTGCGTATATACATAGGGGTGGAGCTTCGGTTCGCTCGTGCCTGGTCTCATGAGAGGTTTCGGGAGAATCGAGAGCTGTTGCCTTCGTGAAGGGGTGTCGGGTCTCACTATAAAATAAGGTGGAGTGGGGTGGGAGAATGCAAGGCGGTTAGATTGCCGCTGTAATGACGTCCGAGCTGCTCACGGCTGCCTCGTCCTTCTTGAGCGAGTTCTCAAAGTCGCGCATGCTGCGCGAT
Source organism: Pythium rhizo-oryzae (assembly GCA_027475725.1). Taxonomy (NCBI): domain Eukaryota; phylum Oomycota; class Peronosporomycetes; order Pythiales; family Pythiaceae; genus Pythium; species Pythium rhizo-oryzae. Next base: position 11,747 of record JAMFLL010001095.1, on the reverse strand, counting down.
TCCATGTGGGCGACCGAGAGCTTGTGGTTGAACGCGCGTGTGACCTTGCCAATGTCGGGCGGAGAGTACCCGCCGTTTGAGAGCGGCTCGCAGGGCACAAACTCGAAGCGACACGCCTGGCCGCGCATGCTCACGTCCACGAGCAGGCCGTCGCCCTCGCGGATGCCGACGTACCGCCGATGCTGGTTCATGCTCTTGAGGTAGCCCAGCGACGAGTACTCCCACTGGAGCCCGGTCTTGCCGCGCACCCACAGCGGGTTCTTCATGCGCAGATCGCGGAAGCACGAGTACGTCGAGCGCGAAAACATGTACTCGCCCGAGTCCTCGTGCACAAAGCTCACCTTGATACAGTTGTAGACCTTCGAGTAGCACTCGAGCCGGAATGTCGAGCGGCCGCAGTGCTCGGGTGAGTCACCCTGCGGCACTACGCCGACCTGGCCGCTGGGCAGAATGCGCACGTACTGGTTGCCGTTCACGCGCAAGAACACGCGCTTGCCCGAGAGCTTGAGCACGCTGTCGACAACGCTGCGCGAGAGCGTCTTGATGTCGTCGATATCGCGGTAGAGCTGGTCCACGTCCTCGGACGGGATGCGGCTCTCGAAGGGCACGCGGCCCTTGGCGCGCGTGAGGTTCTGCTTGCACCACTGCTCGCCGGTCATGCACCAGTGGGCCGCGTGCTCGCAGTTCTGCTTGAAGATGTTGAAGTCGCCGCGGCCGAGCCCGAGCAGAAACTTGCAGCGCGCGAGCACGACCTCCGGGAGGTCGCTCTTCGTGAGGTGCACTTCGCCCCAGCGCGAGAGGATCTCGCGGAGCCCGGACGTGTGGTACTCGACGAGCCGCAGGTGGTGCACGTCGCGGTTGTAGAGAAACTCCTCGAGCGTCGAGATGCGGAAGCACGAGTCGGCCTGCGCCTCGGCGTAGCCCTCGAGCGGGCTCCACACGTGGCACACCTTGATGTCCGCGAGCGTGTCGCCCGAGGCCCACACGAGCCCGTGGTGCTGGTAGCTGATGGGCCAGCGGCTGTAGTCCCAGATCGCGATGTGGTCGCCCGGCCGCAGCGATCGCGGGTCCAGCACCTTGGTGTACACGCCGCCCATGGCTTTCTTCTTATTCGATGTGGCGTGGAGCGCGCAGTGGCCGAAATGGATGCGCCGACCGCAGGAGTCGGTGGCGAGAAAGCGTAGGTAGGTCGCCCTGTCCCTCGCGCAGTCCCTCCCTTGGAAGAGCAGCGAGTGTCCCACCGGGTTCAGTCCGCCCGACAGCAGGTGACTCGCGCGGAGCGGCGACGGATGGCAGTGGGTTGCGCCCTGGGAAACCAGCGGGTGGAGAGATGGAGGCGTGGGGGAGACACCCACTGGACGCTGTGGGAGGCGTCAGTCCCGTGTGGAGAGAGAGAGAGGGAGGGGAATGCCGCGCTTCTTCTCGTCTCTTGTCCGGGATGGTGGTGATGGGGACAGTGTGATGTGTTGTTGTCGGTCCCGTTTTCTAAAAGCGGGTACTGTCTGACCTCTGATAACGGATGAAGCAATGCGACTGAGCGAAGCGTGCAGTTGATAAGAGAGGTCGTGCCTCAAGAAAGGATGCGACACGGGTTACGGTGGGTAGGTGTACCCCCCACTGTCACAAAAGCGAGCGATTCTGGTTTTGTGACACGTCAACTCGGCCAAGTCATCAGAAAAGCAGTGGAGGCGACCAAGCGGAAGCCCAGGTAGAATGAGCGACGAGGACTATGAAGACGGCGAGATCCTCGAGGAAGGAGAGGAGCCGGAGCTCGCGGCGCCGCCCACAAATGGCGGCGCGTCTAACGTCGTTACAAGCGCTGCCTCAGCGGCGCCCGATACCCGCAACGACCTCGAAAAACGGACGCCAATTGCCTCTGGAAACGGCGTTACTGTGCCCCCCGCAGCTCCTCGTCCTGTGCTCGCGGCCAGGCCCATCGAGCCGTACGTGCCAGCGCCGCCTCGACCGCAAGGCGGGTACGCTGCGCTTCAGCATAGCGGTGGCGGGTACCGCACGCCGTCGCCCAGCGGGTACGTCCCACCCTCCCACGTCGGCGTGAAGCGTACCCACTCGGACGGCGGAGCGGCCGCAGGGAATGGCGCGCCCTACCGCCACGCGCCCAGTGGCGCGCCGCGCCCCAGCAACGGGAGCAGCTACGAGCAAGAGCCCAGGAGAAGAGAAGACGCAGAGTACTCGGAAGGCGTGATCTTGCGATTCCCGCGGCAGGTCGCGAGCAGCAACGTGCTGCTGAACTTTGGGCGATGGGCCGAGGCGCTCACGACGCGCTCGCGCAAGCGGCTGGATGTGGACGACCTGCGTGACGTGCTGCTCAACGTGCTGGATCAGAAGCCCAATGTGAGCCCGTTTCTGATGGAATCGCTCTTTCCTGCCAAGCCAGCGCCAACCAAAGTGTGCGTCGTGCTGCTCGGCAACCTCCACCCGGCCGTGCTCCAGCGCCACCGACCAGACCTGCCGTTCTTCGACGGTTGCACGTCCGTCCCGTGCATGCTCGCGAACGCGAGCCAGGACCGGCGTCGTGAAACGCCACTGCCGCAACTGCTGTATCGATTCCCCAAGCGGCCCGTCGAAACCAAGTGCGTTTCCATTGCTGCTTGCCTCTTACCCGTATCTTATGTCTAACGGGGTTGCGCGTACGTGTGTGTGTGTTTCATCCTCAGGGATCTTACGGGAGATCAGCTTTTCTACGAGCACGAGCTCACGTTCTTGATGGTGCACTCCATTGGCTGGAGTGACGAAGTCATTCTGCAGCCCACTGGAGTGTTCGCGCGCAAGAGCCAACCGCAAGGCGGAACCTGGGAGCTAGACGGCGATCTGCTGCATCTCAAGTGGCGCCTCCAGCGCAACAAGGCCGATGAAGCTGACGGTCTGGTGGGTGAGGACGATGAGGACGAGGATTCGTTCAGCCTGGATGTGCTTGTGGCAGAAGATGCCTCGATGCATTATTTCGCCACAGAGTCTGTCACTGATGCCACTTACGCACATGAGACGCCCGACCACATGAAGACGAAGCGCCAACGAACCGACGGGGACCAGCGTCGGAGTATCCGAATGTCGCTTATCAAGGCTACGCTTGCGGATGTGCCTCGGGACGAGAACGGAGCAGTTGTTCGCACGAAGAGAGAGTCCAACAAGACATCGGCATCGAGTGAATCAGCATCCAATCAGCCGTTTGACGTGTCTAGTCTGAAGCAAGAGGACTATGAAGAGTTTGTGGTGTCTGAAGAAGAACTCGCTCATCATTTGTTTCCTATTGACGTGGCCGAGGAACAAGCGGCACTCACGAAAGAGTCGAAGGGGGCAAGTCGCGATGTGTTCGTGAAAACCCAGCCTCGTCCAGAGTCTGTCCCCAAGCCGTCGAGTCCTGATGTTCTCGCACTGGACTGTGAGATGTGCGAGACTGACATCGGTATGGAGCTCACGCGAATCACCGTTGTGAACGTTCTCGGTGAGGTTGTGTACGATCAGCTCGTGAAGCCGCAAAACACGATCATCAACTACCACACGCAGTACAGTGGTATCACGGAAGAACTGCTCGCCTCGACTCGTTACATTCTCGCGGATGTGCAGCGCGATCTGTTAGAGAAGTTCCTGTTTGAGGACACGATCATGGTGGGTCATTCATTGACAAGTGACCTGCGCGCACTGCGTATCGTCCACACGAAGATCGCGGACACGGCCATTCTGTACCCGCATGAGCGAGGGTTTCCATTCAGAGCCTCGCTAAAAATGCTGACGAAGACGTATCTGGGCAAGAACATCCAAACCAAGCTCCAGGACGGCCATGACTCAGCAGAAGACGCTCGTGCTGCCATGGAGCTGCTTAACCAAAAGGTGCGCCGTGGCCCGGAATACGGGATCCCCGAGACTGCTATCTCCAGCACGGCCTACGACACGCTTCCCGACAAGCTGGCATCCCGACAGAAACGACTGGCGATGCTGAAGTATGAGCACAAACTCTCTGGCGACTGGATCTTGGAGGAGAGGAAGCCGTGGGATCTGTACGCCAGCGGTCACCTCCAACTGGGTGTCCACAACCCTTCCGACCACGCCAAGACCCTGGTGGAAAAGCTCGGGAATGCAACACCTGTGGAATCTCCTGGGGAGAGTTTGCAGCACCCAACCATCTCGGAGGTGTCCCACGCAGGTTTTGATGCTGATGCACTGGTGCAGAGAGTGAAAACCGCGACTGCCAGGGGTGATGACGTTTGTTGGCTAGAGATCAACCAGGTCAGCGACCAGGCCGCTGCGAAGGAATTTATCCTCCACCACAGTCGCTGGATGCGCCGACAAGAGACATACTGTGAGCAAGTGGACGCTCTCCTCAGCCGTCTCCGTGATGAAGCAGTGACGGATGGGACGCTCCTGATGGTTGTGCCTCAGGGCGACTTGGGCGTGTTGCGTTACGTCAAAGCGCTTAGTACGCGCTCGCGATGGAACGACGTCACACCAGAGAAACTGATCATCAACGAACTGAAGGAGGCGGTCTCGGATGCGTTCCGTGGTGCCTGGGACGGCTGTGCGTTCTTCACGCAGAAGTGAGCAACAACTAGAAACGAAAAGCGAAAGGAGATATTTTTTGGAAACTAATAGCATGGGGAGCTCCTTTACTCGGAGTCTTCTTCGTCGACAGTTCGTCGCTTCTTGACACTGCGTACGATTTCCTCTTCTTCGTCGTCGTCGTCCGCCTCATCCTCTTCGGCCTGCTCCTGCTCGCTATCTGATCGATCTTCGCGCGCACGGCTACGACTGTACTCATCGAAGCCGTCGCCATTGAACGATGAAGCAGACGGACGACGAGTCGGTGGAGCGGGGCGGCGGGAGGCGCCCTTGCTGCGGCTGCGGCCACCGAATTGCTCCTTGATTGCGGCCACGTTGTCACCGTCGTCGTAGTCTCCCCCATCGTAGCCTTCCTCGAGGAAGGAGGCGTCCATGCGCGACGCACGGCCGCGGTCGTCATCGTACGTCTGACGAGCCTTCTTACGATTCTGGAGACGCAGGCGGTCTTCATTGATCTTGGCGCGCTGTTCCTGTTCACGCTCGCCGTCAAGCTCAGAGATGTAGTGCTTGATCTTCTGAACACCCTTGTTGTGCTTGGCACGCATCGACATGGTCAAGCTCTTGTGGGACTTGCTGGATGTTGTGGTCGGGCGGATCGTCAACTTCTCCTTGAGGCGCCCGTGGCATTCAAGCACAGTCTCTTGGCCTGGCGCATCCGGATCTTCGTCGAGCTGCGGCTTGTCGCTCGACACTTCGTTCACAAACAGAAACGAGTTCGGGATCTTCTGACGCGACAGGTTGAGCGCCTCCTTGCCCACAAACAGCGTGAGCGAGCCGTCTTCCCACTGCACGACCTTGGCGTTCGACTCGCGGAGCGGCTTGCGCGTCTTCGGGTCGATCTTGACCTTGCCGTTCTCGTCACGCTGGTATCGCCAGCGCACGTAGTTGCGGTACAGCGTCTCGTCCGACGGGTTGCTCATCTCTTCCTCGATGGCCTGCTTCGTGTAGGCCTCGGGCACGAGCCGCAAAATGTTGGGCATCTTACAGATGAACGCCGACGTGGTCTTGGACGGCTTGGGGGTCTTGGGTAGCCAGATCTCGTTCGAGTGCGAGCCGCCGTGGCTCACGCCGTGGTCCTCGGCGTACTGCTCCTGCGCCGCGCGGTTCTCCTCGCGCACGGGCGACTCCTTGATGCCGCTGGCCTTGAACTCCTCCTCCTCCGAGTCGTAGTCCGAGCCGAACAGGTCCTCCATCTCCTTGTCCTTGTTCTGGTCCTCGTCGCTCGACGCGCCCTTCTTGGCCGCGGGCTTCTCCTCGGCGCTCTCGTCGCCGTCCTCGTCCTCGTCGTCGCTGAAGAGACCGGCGTGGGCCGCAGCCTTCTTCGCGTCGTCCGACGCGGCCGCCTCCGCGGGCTTGGACACCGGCGCGTTCAGGTCGAACTCGTCCTCGCTGCTGTTGCTGGCCTCGGGCGACGACATGCTTTCCTCCCGGTTTCCGCGCCTTCCACTGATGCTAGCTTTCCTGGGCAAAGCCGGCTTGGTGGCGTTTCCTCCCCTCCCTCCCCTCCCCAGCTAAGTACGACGCGTACCTAACCAACGACCAACGCGAAGTCCGGATTTAGGATATTCGTACTTAGTGGAACGTATCTCCCCCTTGTTGTGGGGAGCGATGCCAAGTGGCGCAAGGTCGAATTACCCACGGCAGCAACAGATAACGACGAGCATCATGGCGGAGCCGGACGACTTGTTCACGCTGAAGAACCAGCTCTGGGTGGGGAACTACCAGAACGCGCTGAGTGAGGCAAACCTGCTGAACCGCCTCAGTGACGGCCTGCGCCAGGAGCGCGACGTGTACGCGTTCCGCGCGCAGCTCGGGCTCGGTAACGTCGCGCAGGTGCTGCAGAGCATCCCGGACTCGGCCACGACGCCCATCTCGCTCAGCGCCGTCAAGCTGCTCGCGACGTACTTGAACAACGGTGACAAGGAGATGATCGAGCTCACGCTCAAGGAGTGGCTCGCGGACCCGCACAGCGGCGAGAACCCGCACTTGCTGCTGGTCGCCGGCATGATCTTCTCGCGCGAGGGCAAGCTCTCGGACGCGCTCTCGGTGCTTACCAAGGGCAATACGCTGGAGCACCACCTCTACATCGTGCAGCTGTACCTGCAGCTCGACCGCGTCGACCTCGCGCAGAAGCAGGTGCAGGAGATGCGCCGCATCGAAGAGGACTCGACGCTCACGCAGCTCGCGCAGGCCTGGGTGCTCACGCTCAAGGGCGGCGACAAGGCCGACGAGGCCACGCTGCACTTCCAGGAGCTCACCGACCGCTTCGGTGCGACGCCCCTGCTCGTGAACGGCGCTGCCGCTGCTTTCATGGCCATGAAGAACTACATTGAGGCGGAACGTCTGCTTCTTGAGGCTCTTGCCAAGGACCAGGCAAACGAAGACACGCTGGTGAACCTGATTGCGGTCAGCGCCCACATGAACAAGCCCTTCCAGCAGTACGCGATCCAGCTTCAGCAGGTTGCGCCTCACAATGCGTGGCTCCAGAGCTTTATCAAGCTGGACCAGGAGTTCTCGGCCACTGCTGCTTCCTTTTCGTAGATGACTTGTCAGGAAAACGGATGCCAACAGACCGTTGTGTGTGTATCAGAATGGAAGATGGAATAAAGCTTCAAAGATGGATATTATCCCGGTTCCGGATAGCTGTTTATTACGGTGGCAATGCGGGCTTCGCGCCGAGTGTCGCTGGCATCGTTGTAGTGTAGGCAAGTGAACGGGCCATTGAACGCTTTCAGAGCTTCCTGAAGTGGTCGTGGTCTCCGCTTAGCGCGAGAGCTCCTTGTTCATGAACTTTCGCTTGGCGAACAGCATCCACCACTTGCTGCGGGTACCATCAGCGTACACTTCTTCCGGCAGGCGGAGCGCAATCGACTCCCGAAGCTGCTTCAAAAATCCACGGATCGTCTCTGTAAAAAAGCACACCAGCTCATGAGTCCAAGTTGGTCGCACGCTTTGCAAGGATTCTACGATCCTGGGTCGCACCTGCTTCGTTCGCGCTGGAAGGCGCGCGCACGAGGCCTCCCAGGGGGAAGCTCGAGTCACCGGGGATAGCAAACTGGTCCACGGCAACCTGTTGAAGCACGCGGATCGCTACAATAAAATCGCGTCAGGTCCCTCTTTCCTTGCCGACTCGTGTTCCTCAAATACTCACCGTCGTTCTTCGTCGCGCACTTGTCAAGCTTCTTGAGACAGAGGTGCACGAACAGCGTGCCGTAGATGAGCACGCGGTCGGCGTTGCCCTTGATCTCGTAGTTGGTGAACATCACGTTCGCGCGGAAGAGCTGGATGATCTCGTCGACGATGTCGTCCTGTCCATCGGGCGCGGGCGGCGCCGGGCCGCGCGCACGCGTCTTGATCGGCAGGATCGCGCAGCCGCACGCCTCGTGCGTGGACAGCTCATTGAAGGACGAGTGATAGGCCGGCATGCTCGCGCGTTTCCTCGGGGTTCTCCCTTCTCTGTGATTTTGGGGGCTTCGGATATTCCGCCCGTGTCACACACCAACATGCGGGTCGCCAGATCGAAAGCCATCATCAGAGCAAGAAACCGGTATGATACCGGTACAGTCAAAGCATCTGATTCGTTGAAAAAGAACTCCACTTCAACTTGCCACGCGAAAATGGCAACGGTGAGGGCGCAAGTCTCCTCTGTGTGTGCTGGCCTACACTTCATCCACTTGGCCCCATTATCGGCCTCCTTCGCCATTGCTACGTGCACTTGCCAACGCGGCACGCATGTTGCTCACCTTGCTCCGCAAAGAGTACACACGCAAAATCCGAATTTTCACAGTTGGCGCAAGTGGACACACAACTAGTTAGAAACGTTAGAGTTGGTTCGTACCCCGGTTCGTAATGGTGCGCTTCGATTGGTCGAAAAACAAACGCGATTTCATGTGAAGGCGGGAAACCTGCCCTCCAAGGGGAAACAAAGGGAAACCACCCCAACTGTACATACGATGGCGTGTCTGGAAGGTCGGGGCCGTTTCGACGACGCATCTCGCTCGCCGCGGTGATTGGATCGCCGCGCGCACCATGAGTGGTCGTTCAATGGTCGTCTTGGCCCCCTCGCCCATCTGTCGTCGTAGCGCCGAGTGAAACGGGCGCCAACACGCGCCTACCGGAGCGGGCCTTCTCCAGCCATACGCACGCAGCGCTCGCGTAGCGGGAACACTTTACAGGCAAGCGGACGGAATCCACAGAAAGGAACCAGAGAATCGTCATGGCCACGCGGCGCCGATTGAAGGAAGCCGCGCCCGCGGTGATCACGACCGACGAGGAGCACGCTGGCGGTCGATTCGGATCCGGCCGCGACGAAGATCGGGTGACGTTGCCGGATGTTGTGCCTCCCAGCCACGCGGCGGCAGGCGAGCCAGACCAGCGCAACCGTACGCCGCGTGCTCCGCTGGGGCCAAGTGTACCGAGTTTTCATGGGGTGACCTCGTCGGGTCGAGGAGAGAACAAACGGTGAGTCAGAGCGGTTGGCGAGACGTAATGGCTTAGGAGCTCACGGCGGTGGTGGTGGTCCCGTTAGATCCCTCGATTTGCGTGACAAGAAGAAGCTGAGATGCATCTGGCTTGCGCCCGATGAAGGTTGACAGTTTGACTGGCGGCGGAGGTTCATCCAAGCGAATGATGTACGCTCACTCACTTGTGTGTGATTTCCTGGTTGTGTCAGGTGACCAGCAAGTTGTCCGACCTCCACCATTGGACGGCCAGCACTACTCGAATATCTCTGTGCGAGGGGTTTGAAATGGTGCGCCTGTGTATCCCATTCCGCTTACATGATGCACACCGTGTATGGTTTAGATGTCTCGTTTTGGTCAAGATGTCCTCGTAAAGATCAAGCGAGCCGATGTATTGGCGATGCAGCTTGAGAAGAACGGTCGATACATGGATGGAGTGCATACTTACGAGCAGTCAGCCAAGATGCTGGTAGGTACATTGAGACAGCGGTACTGCGCGGTCTAATCTCGACTACTCACATGTTGATTTTTTTGGCTGTAGAATCGATGTATCCAGAAACGTGCCGAGTCCCAGGATGTTACTGTTGAAGAGGTCAAGTGGTTGCGGATTGACTACGAAATTCGCTGCGTCCAGCTTGTTGCTTTGTGTTTGCTTGGTGCACGCAAGTCGGATGCAGTCGTGGATAATACTCCCTTCCTGGTAAGCTTCCACCCTATCTGATGTGTTCTTCACATAAAAACTGACCGATAAGTCGGCTCTATGATCTAGCTGTTGAAGAAAGCCGAAGAGTTGACCGGGCGAGAAGGTCTTCACTACTGCAAACGTTTGGTTCAGCGAGCTGCCGTATATCAGAGCCTCGCAAATTACTACAAGAAGCAAAAGAAGCTGCAAGCTGCTCTGCAAGTTGCTTCCAAGGCCGTCCAAATCAACGAGAAACTTTCCGAGAAGGACCGTCTGCCAATCGCCTATTTTCTCGCAGCATGCCTACATGGACTTCTCGGTGACCCAAGCAATGCAGGATTGATGTATATGGAGTGTCTAGCCGCTCTCCAGGGTCAGCAATCTATGGTTGAAGAATCTTCTGTCGAGGGTGCCGATACTATTTACATTCTTCGAGCGGCTACATTTCACAACATGGCCATCGAATGGGCAAATCTCCAAATGCCAGAGCAATGCCGGGAGGCACTTGCAAGTGCGATGGAAGTGGGAGTGAATCACCTACCGCAAGCACATCCCGTCGTGGCTCGAGTTTTGGAGACCTACAAGATCATGCGACAAAACTTTTTATTTAGTGACTCGTTGTCGCCTCGCCGGGACGACTCTGGAAGCCAAGCTTCGACGCCAAAGGCGCCAACCAAGCCACAGGCATTCAGTCCATCCCGTCCAGCGCCACTCCCGCCAACTGTGTCCACATCAACGAATGGGGTTGAGAGAAGGAGCCCGCGAGTTCAGAATTTACACAAGCAGTTGGAATTCACGGACTCGCGTGTGAGTCCCGTTCGGCCGGCGACAAGGCCGAACGAGCCTTCAGCGATCGTTTCGGGCGAGTCTCCTCGTAAGCGAACTCAGAAGCGTCCCCTGTCGACACCAGAAATTCCATCCGGTCTCTCGGGAAGACCTCTTTCGCCTGGTGCGACTCGAATGTCGCACGTGCCTACTGTCCCAGAGGAAGCATTCGCGCACGCACTGAGCTCGAAGCATACGGAAAGTAAGGCCAGTGTCTTGGCAGAAGCCCGTGCTTTCGTCGCTAGAAGAAGAGCAGCAATTAGGATACAGGTGAGGAGCTACAGACCACGCATACTGCACGGTCCGTACTGATTCGTTGACGTGTCCTGTCTGTATAGAAATTCTGGCGGAAAAGCCTAGCGAAGCATCGCGCCACACAGCGCCAGCGGGAGCAGGCAGCAGTTCATATTCAGAGTGCAGCGAGGATGCACAAGCAAAAAGCACAGTATCGAGAAGTACTGGAAAAGACCGAGAAAATACAGGCTGTATGGCGAGGCGCAGCTGTGCGCAGTGAGCGGCGGCATCAAGAGATTTCCGGTGCAAAGATTCAGGCTGTGTGGCGAGGGAAAGCAGAGCGTGCGAAGTACTACGAGGCGAGAGAAAATGTTGTGTATCTTCAAGCTGTCCTCCGTGGCCACATGGCCAGAAAGGTACTCGCAGCCGAACAAGCATCTGCGGCCAGAATCCAGTCACATGTTCGGAAGCATCTTCGTCACAAAGCACCCACGACAATTCTCGAGCCCGTCGTGGAGAAGCCAAACAACCGAGAACAAAGCCCAGGTGACACAAACGAAGACTCACAACTTGGCACTCGCCATAGTGACCACACCGAAACCATTCCATCACCGTTATTCTCAAACAACACCTCGGCAAACGAGTCTGTCGCGCCTGCTGAGTCGGAGTCGGTTCCGGAAGAAGTCGTGTCGGCGGTGGCGGAGCCTGTGGAGGTCGTGGAAGCGGTTGCTGCGGCTGTGTCTGTAGTGGCGTCTCTGGCGTCTCCTGTGGAGGCTGTGTCTGCGCCGTCGGAAGTGGCCGTGGACGCGGAGGTGGAGACGTGCGTGTCGGATCTCGTGTCGGAGGTGTCTGCGGAGTCGTCGTCGAGCGTGGCTGTGGCGGACGAGTCTGTCGCGCCTGCTGAGTCGGAGTCGGTTCCGGAAGAAGTCGTGTCGGCGGTGGCGGAGCCTGTGGAGGTCGTGGAAGCG
>JAMFLL010001094.1:0-20260 GCA_027475725.1 Pythium rhizo-oryzae | reverse complement strand
GCACGTGCGTGATGGCGAAGCGGCCGGCGCTCTGCAGCAGCGGCGCGTGGAACACGCTGGAGCCCGTGCCGAAGCCCACGAGGCCCACGCGGATCGGGGAGGCGGAGGCGGCGGAAGCGGACGAGGAGGCCATGGCGGATTGCGTTGTGATGGCTGCTTGGTGTAGTGGGACGGAAGTGAGCTCTTCGAAATCCCCAAGCAGCTCCTGTCGTCCTCCACCCAGATATATTGGGTTTATGGGTGATTGGGCGGTCGGAATGTAGCTTCACGGCATGAGTGTTGGTGCAACTCGTACGTCAGCCGGTCGATTGCGCGCCACGATTGCGGGATCTGTGTTGGAGTGCCTTACGTGCGCTGGACGGCTGCGATAGTAAACACGACAGCGAGGTACCTAACCAACCAGCCATGACCACCGCATCGCGCATGCAGTCGCGACCGCACAGCGAGGCGCCACGCTCAGGTACGACATTGGAAGCTTCTGTCGGCGTGTTTACCAAACGAGCGGCTCGTTGCTGTCAGTGGTTCATTGGCCGATAAGTAGCCTCGTCATGTACACACGCGTGTTGCTGGAAGGGCATGCACGTAGGACCCCGCCCGGCTGTTTGCCGATGAAAGTATCCGGAGCTTCCGCAGGAATGAAGTCACAGTGTGCCTCCACGTGGCAGGCATCGCCTGCTTCGGACGTGAGAATGAGGTGAATGTACGCGAACGAGCTTCCATCGAATGTACTTGAAGTATATATTACACTGTGCATCAAGAAGCGACCAAGAAAGATGTAAAAATGGTGAGTGCAGCACCACGCGAGGCAGCAATGGGATTCACAGCACGTACCGTAGTCCATCGTGATGCGGTCGGCGAGCTGCTTGCGCTCGCGCTTGGCCTCGCTTGAGTCCGTATCGCTCGCAATCTTGTCCTGCAAGATCTCCTCGACAATGTCCTCGAGCGTCACGAGCCCCTTGAGCTCGTAGAACGGGTCGCCCTATAACAGACCACCACAGAGTGAGCGTAGCGTACACACAGATTTGGGAGCAAAACCAGAGACGACGCACTCGTCCGCAGTTGTTGACATCGTAGACGACCGCCATGTGCGTGTTGCCGCCCTTGAAGACCTTGAGCACGTCGCCGAGCGTCGCGTCGGCCCACACGCGGTTTGCGGCCTTGCCGAAAACCTGCACGAACTCGAGCAGCGGTACGCCGCCCTCCTTCGGGTCGATCATGACCAGGTCCTTGACCAGGAACACGCCGACCACGTCGTTCGGGTCCTTGTCCCACACGGGGATCCGGCTGAAGCCCGACTGGTAAACCTTCTTGATCGTGTCGACGTCGAGGATCGTGCTGGCGTACTTCCAATCAAACAAGGCTGTGGTTAAGGAACCTTACGTTTCAAGCCGTCCGAGGGTTTGAGCCTATACGAGTAGATCACTCTGCAAAAAGGATATCGAAAGCGAGAAGATCTGGGCCGCCGGCACCATGACACTGGTCACGCGCTTCTGCCGGTAGCTCATGGCGCCGCGCACGATGTGGCCCTCGTCCGGGTGGAGCATCTGCTGCTTGACGTGGATCTCGAGCAGCTTCTGGAGCTCGCGCTTGCTGAAGATCGTGCCGACATCGGCGCCGAGCGCGTAGTCGAGGCAGAGCGAGATGGGTTTGGCGAACACGTAGAACGAGACGAGGAAGAGCTGCACGAGCGGGATGAGCGCAGCGCCGAGGTGGAGCGCGTGGCGCGAGAAGATGGCCTGCGGCACGATCTCACCGCCGATCACGATCACGACCGTGGAGATGAGGAAGCCCGAGAGCCCGCTCGTGAGGTCGGCCATGAGGATCGCGAGCAGGCTGTTGACAGCGACCGTACCTAGTACGAGCGTCGTGAGCAGCTGGTTGCCGTTTTCGCGCACGGGCGCGATGCGCTTGGCCCAGCGCGCATTCTGCGCCTCCTCCTCCGTCGCGCCAGGTGCCTCGCCGGCACCGACGGTGACGTCCAAACCGGTCTTGTCCAGCGCCATGAGTCCGAGCGTGAGCCCGGAGAAGATGGCCGAGAGCCCCACGAGGAACACGATGCCCAGGAACCGAAACAGCTCGACGAACGCGTTCGGGGGCTCAGCCGGCTTGCTCCGGTCACCCCCGCTGTTGACGTGGCCGGCTACCACCAGCGAGTACGTCGCAGCGGCCAAGATGGCCGAGAGCAGCGCGTGGCGAGGGAGACGACTCATTTCGTATTCGGTGCTGCCTGTTGTCTGCGCCTGGAGAAGAGGAGCGAAACAAACTATAGCTTGCGCAGGGGTGGCGGTCTGTCGTGGTGAAACGGGTGAATCTCTGAAGGTCTTGCGTTGCCGCCACGCCACCTACAGCACTGTTTCTAATTAGGAGCTGCAAAACGGCGGTTGGGGTGAAGAGCATGCGACGGTGCGCACTTACGGGGGGCTCTCATATGGTTATGCAGGTTTTAGCTACTGCTGCTGCTGCTCTAGCTACTACTACCGTTCGAAGCGGTCGCTGTCAACGGTGCCGCGTACTGGTGAAAGAGCGCGTTCGGCGCGTGTGGCGGCTGCTGCTGGTTCGTCGGGGCGCGGGGCGGCTCCAGATGTGCGCTACGCACGAGCTCGTCGAAGCGCCGGCGGAGCGTGTCCTCGGTGTCGCCGGGCGGCGCGTCGAGCTCAAGTCCAAGCGCGCTGGCTGACGCCGAGGCTGAGAGCTCGCGCACGGCGCGTGCACCTTTGACGCCGGCACCTCGCGATGTTGCTGCGTCGCCGGGCAGGATCGCGCCACGGAGCTGCTCGCAAAGCTGGCAGTCGCGCTCAAATGCACGCAGCCGCTCGATATAGCGCTCACGTATATGGTCGGGCAGCGCTTTGGTCGCGCGCGTCTTGAGCAGCAGCCCCACGTACACACAGGCCGAGGCGCTGGGCGAGACGCCGAGGAACTTGGGCCGCGCCGCGCCCAGCAGCAGCAGCGTCTCGTTAAGCACACGAGAGAGCTCCTGTTCAAGCCGTCCTGGGCAACTCTTGAACGCCGACGAGAGCTGCAGCTGCGGCGGCAGCTTGGTGGGTAGCATGAGCGCGGCGTATTTGCTCGGCTCGGCGAGGAACGCGCGGCGCGCGCGCTCGGATGCGCAGAAGAAGGCCTTGTCCTGGTACGACACGCGGTAGAACACCGAGCCCTTGACGATGGCCTGCCAGTCCTTGTCGCCTGTGCCGCGCTGGAACGTTACGGGGCAGTAGCCCTTCATCTCCGGGAACTCGCAGTCCGCGACCGCGAGCAGTGACACGAGCGACGCGTCCACGGGCGCCTGCGCCACCAGCGCACGCGCACGGGTCGCGCACTCGGCACTGAGGTACGTGGCGGGTGACGCACAAAACGCGCGCGCGTTCGCCTCGCTCGCGAGCCACAGCGCCACGCGACGAGTGCCGCTACCTTCGCTATCGTCGTTATCGATCTCACACTCGACGCAAAGTTCGCGCTGCGACGAGTCGGTCGCATGGTACCGGCCACTCGCGAGTTCCACGGGGCAGAACGCGCCGAACGCGTCATGGGCCAGCGTTTCCAGCGCCGTCTGTGCGCGCAGTACGCCCGCGAGCCGCACGGCGCGCGCCATGGCCACGCTCTGCGCGTACTGCCGCGTGGCAGCGGCGTGCACACGTAGCGCTTCGCTGGCCTGCGCGAGCTGCTGCCACGCGCCGCCCTCGAGCTGCCGAATGTGGAGCACGCCGAACGTGC
Source organism: Pythium rhizo-oryzae (assembly GCA_027475725.1). Lineage (NCBI taxonomy): Eukaryota > Oomycota > Peronosporomycetes > Pythiales > Pythiaceae > Pythium > Pythium rhizo-oryzae. The sequence continues at coordinate 16,546 of JAMFLL010001094.1, read as the reverse complement.
GTGTCCACACGTCCAGAAGCTCGAGCCGGTGGCTCGTGTGCCAGGCCGCGAGCCGCTCGGTGAGCCGCTCGCGGTCGGATGGGGACGGCGTGCCGCGCTGCTGCCACGAGATCGAGCCGTCCGCCACGAAGAGCACGCCTGGGTGGACGTCCGCGAGGCAGCGCTTGAGCTGGTCGGGCGACGCCAGGTAGTCGTCCAGCACCCATCCGCTGCGCTGGCAGTCGGCGCTGCAGAGCCGCGCGACCACAACGTCGTGGACTAACGAGGCGTCGAGCCGCTGCCAGTGCGTGCCACTGGTAGCCTGGAGTCGCTGCCACAGCTCTTGATGCATAGCGAGGCATTGCCGCGCCCACGCGACCGCGCTGCGCGGCGACACGTACACAAGCCCAAATTGCGCCGCGAGCCGACGTGCCAGCGCCGTTTTCCCCGCACCCGGCGCGCCCACAACGGCGCATGTGACGCGGCACAACGGCGGCTGCGAGGCGCGCGCGTCCACGAGCCACGCGGCCGGCGCGTGCTCGCACTGCGCGCGCGCAGCCGCGGACGCCGAGAAGTAGAGGCGGTTGCGGTAGACGAGCGCGCTTCCTGGTGGCGATAGGGACGGGTCGTCGCCCGTCACGGGGCAGCGCATCGCGTGCTTGCCCACGAGCGCCTCACCGGAGCGTAGCAGGCGCTGTGCTTGCTCGACGCTCACGCGCTCGGTCCACTCGAAGAGCGAGGCCGTGCGCGCCCGACGCACTGCGAGTGTGGCTGAAACAGACTTGACCACGGCGCGGGACGACGCGGTGCGGACGTGAACGGGGGGCGCGAGGCTGACTCCGCGTACCCGCAGCGTCTCGAGCGCTAGCATCAGCGCCTCCTGGTCGCGCTGGTACTGCTCCTGGAGTCGTGCGGTCTCGGCAGCCTCGCGTGCGACTGGGTCCTCCTCTTCGGCTTCAGGATCGCCCTCGGCGGCATCCGCGTCTCCGTTCGCTGGCTTGTGACGCGGCAATCGAGCCACGGGCTGTGCCGCGCGCCAGGAAGCGAGCTGACGCGCCACGGCGATCGTCTCGGGGACGTCGAGAGACACCACGAGCGTCGGGACCACCTCGCACTCCACGCAGCGCGCCAGCAGCTCTGGCGACGGCAGCGGCGGTGGCGCGTCTACGGCACTGCCATCCTCATCACCTCCTTCTTGGCCTTCGAGCTGGCGTGGCACGGCGACGGCCGAAAGATCCAGAGCCGAGACCACGACAGCGTCCCAGGCGCCGTTAGTCGTCAGCCGTGCGAGCTCCGCGGCAAGCTCGTCGACGTACACGTCCAGGGCGGCAGCTTGCCGGTCCAGAGGCAGCAGCAGCTGCGTGCGCAGGCGGCGTGAAGCGCGCGCTGCCACGGACGCCTCGTCCAGCACGGTGAAGCGGCCGCCCACGGTCACGTCGGCCGCGACCGCGCGTGCCACGTGCGCCACGTCGCTGCCACGCACGCCCAGCAGCCACACCACGGGCACAAGGCCTTGTGTGGCGCGCGGCGCCGTCGGCACGAACAGCTCCGGGTCCCGTATGAATGCCGCACGCTCCGTGTCGCCGGCAAACGCGTACAGTCTCTGACGGAACGAGGCCACGAACGCTGGCAGCCCTGGCACGAGCACGCGCCGCGCGGCCCACGAGACGGCGCAGAACTGCGCGGTCTCGCCCATGCGCGCGCGCCGTGCGAGCCACGCGCGCTGCGCGGCGTCGTACCCGAGCAAGTCCGCCGCGGGTGGTGAGGTCTCAGTGTCCTCGGGGGCGTCTCTTGCCTGGTCTTGCTCCACCTGGTCGTCTTGGGCCGCGGGGCCAAACACGCGCGCGTGCTCGTCCTCGCGCTCATCCACCGCGCGCGCCGAGCCGTCCTCACTGGTGTCCACGCGGGGTGCGAGCGGCGAGAGCACGCGCGCGAGTGCCGCCCGCGTGTCGCTCGCGGCGCCGCACAGCGCGCTACGCACGACGCGAACGCTCGGTGCTCCGACGAGCAGCTCCGCGAGCCGTGGTGACGGGTTTGTCGGGTCGTCTCCGGACAAGAACGCCGCCGCGAAGCGCTCGTATCTGAGGCGATCCATCGGTGTGGGCAGCGCCTGGACCTCGTCCACCGTGAGCAGGGCGACCGCGTCCGGCAGGCAGCCGCGCGCGCGCAGCGTGTCCACCACCTCTGGCGACGGGATGAGGTCGCTGAGCACCCATGCCGACTTGTCGGCCAGCGAGTCGGCCACTGCGTCCGCGAGCTGAGTCGTAGGTGCCACGGCCGTGCCCTCCAGCAGCGCCATCTCCTGTTGCAGCGCATGGCGCGCCGCCAATACGTCCGTCCCACGCACGTGGTTGCCGTCCACGAGCGACGCGAGCGCCGTGGCCGTGGCGCCGCCAAGCGCGCCGCTGGACAGAATCCAGAGCTTTCGGGGCGGTGGCGGCGGACGTCGGCGGACGAACTGAAGCGGCGCCGCGCAGAACGCCGCGCGCGCCGCGTCCGACGCGAAGAGGTAGACGCGCCCGCCAAAGTACGCGGCGAACGCTGGGTCGCCCGGCATGATGGATGACGAAGAGGAGGACGAGACAACGCAGCAGTCGCGCCAGCGGGAAAGTGTGCGTGGCCGCTGCGGGTCCACGGGGCCGTACGCGAACGGTGTAGAGGCGCTGGGGGTGTCGCCCTCGGCGAGCATGTCGGTCCAGTCGCCGTACAGGAGCCAGCGCAGCTGATCGGCGCGGTTGCCGCTTGCAGTGAGCTCCTCGGGTAGCGCAAGCGGCCGCACCGCGCGGGACGTGGCCGCACGCGAGATGCCCAGCGCATTCTACAAAGAGAACGAGAGAGATAAGTATCGAGCGACGGTCTCAGCTACAAGCCAACAGGAGCCACATACGTTGGTGATGACCACGAGGCATTGCGCGAGGATGTCGCCGAGCGCCTGCGCCGCCAGCACGGCGATCACCTGGGTCCGTGGCATGCTCTTGAGGCCACTAGCGCGCACTGAAAAAGCCCGGTACCGCGCGTCGAACGCGTCCACAAGCAGGGCGCCGATAGGCACCGGCGGCTCGTCCGGCGCGATGATCTCCGGTCGCTCCGCGGGCGCCAAGGGCGCCATGCCGCCTGTGGACGCGGCAGCGCCTTCCGCGTCGGCGACGCCATCGCCTTCCATCAGCGCGCCCCCTGCTGTGTCGTCCGCCACCGCCTCGCCGCCGGCCTCGTCCTCCTCATCTTCGCCGCGAGGCTTCTTCTTGGCCGCAGCCAGCGCGGCCTGTGCAGCCGCCACGGCGTCTGCGACGCGAGCCCGACGCTGAGCAAGCGCGTCGTGGTGGTCTCCGTCTTGCTCGCCGTCAGCCTCACGCGGCTCCTCAAAGCCGAGCGAGTCCGACAGGCCTAACTCACGTAGAGCAGCGTCACACTCGCTCAACATCGCGCGTTCCCGCGCCGAGTACACGCGCCGGCTGGTCGGCGCGAGCGAGAACCCCTGGACGTGCGCTCGCGCATCCTCGCGCGACATCTCGAGCGACACGACGTAGTCCACCGCGAGCCCCTGGGCCTCGTGCGGGAACACGTCGTCCAGCACGACGCCCACGCCGCGCAGCAGCGAGCGTGTCGCGAACGACACGACGAGCGGCAGCGCCGTCGCCAACGGGAGCGTCTCGCCGTGCTGCAGCGCCGCCAGCTCGGCGTCGCCAAACAGCTTGTCGGCCTCATCCACGGGCTCAGCTTCGTCTTCCCCGGCGACGGTCTCCGTTACCGGCGGCGATGCCGAGCCGTCCTCGCCCTCTCCTTCGCCCTCACCGGCTGCTTCTGCCGCCGCTGCTTCGCTGGCGGCACGGGCCTCGTCGCGCTCGCGCTGTCGCTCTTGTCGCGCGGCGTCACGGGTCAGCTTGGCAGCCACGGCATCCTCGATGGCTGTGGTTGCCGACACGTACTGGAGCCCGAGCCGCCGCGCGAGACTCGCTGCCACACGGGACTTGCCGGCGCCGGGCGGTCCGACCACGGCGATCCGCAGCGCCGGGAACGCCTCGATCGACGCGACCGCGGCGTCCTCCTCGTCGTACGCGTCCTCACTCTCGCGGCACAGCGCGGGCGACGGCAGCAGCGGCGCTGTGGCCAACCGCGAGTCCACCGCCACGGGCGGCTCGTCCGCTGCGGCCGCGGCCGTCTCCTCTTCCTCGAGAAACTGCCAGCGCTCGGGCTTGCTGTCCTCCGTTGCCGGCGTCGGGGTTGGCGCCACGGCCGCTTGGGCCGCCGGCTTGAACAGCGACGAGAACGTCCGCGAGAGCGCGAACTTGCGCGGGTTGTAGCTCAGAAGCAACTGCTTGAGCGACATGGCGTCCATGTCCGGGCTCGCGAGCCCCCGGATCTGCGCGAGGTGGTCCGCGTTCGGCGGCATCTTCTGGAGATACGCGCCGGCCACCTTGGCCACATCCTTCAGCGCGCGCAGCGTCCACGGCCGCGCGGCCGCCGGCGGCCAAATGGCGCCGTCGTCCGGTGTGGACGGCGGCTGTGGCTGCGGATGAGGTTGTGGGGTCGCGACGGCGTCGCGCAGTGCCTCGAAGAACGCCGCAAACGCCGCGGCGTCGCTCTCCACGGGTAGCACGAGGTCCGCGAGCTGGAACAGCGCCTCGCGGAACTGCGCGAGCGACAGCGTGAGCCGGTCCTCGTCCTCGGGGCCGTCCGGCGCACGCGCGCCGGCGCAGTCGTAGAGCCAGTCGCGAGCGGCGACCCGCGCGGCGTGGTCCGCGCCGACGCTCTGGACGAGCGCCTTGGCCACGCACTGGAAGAACGCGACGTAGTCGGGCTTGGCCAGCGCCGTGGCGCGCGCGGGCTTGGCCAGAGTCCAGAAGAGCGCGAGTAGACGCGCGATCGCTGCGTCGCCGTGGAGCAGCGCGCGGCGCCGCTCGAGCCAGAGCTTGAGCACGCTGGCCTTGGCGTCGCCCACGCTCGTCTCGCGCTCCTGCGACGCGTAGAGCACGTGCCGGCGCATCGCGGGCGATGGAGACGGAGGAGGCAGAATCCAGGCGATCCGGTGCGGTGAGGAAGCGGCGGGCGGCACGCGAAGCGACGCCGGAAGAGGAGGAGACGACGCGTCCTGTCAAAGCGTCAATTATAATTGGCAACGTGCGTGTCGATTTTGATAAATAGTTGATCGATTTCCATTCTCGGCGCCAACGGCGGCAATTCACGTTATTCCCATGCAAGGACACACATGCACACACACACACATACAGGGCGCTCAGGCACCGCCGCGGCGGCGCAGCAGCGACGGGCGGATGGCCACGCGCGTGGCCTCGAGCGAGATCTCGGCGCTGGCCGTGCGGTCGCGGCCGCGTCGGCCAACCGCAGCCACAGGCTTGGTCGGCGTCTCGTCCTGGTCGAGAATCTTCTTGTAAGTGGACGACGTGGCCGTAGCCACCGTGGGCTGTTGCGCCGGCCGCGCGGTCTTGAACCACGCGTGCTGCATCGCGGCGTCGACCGAGAGCCGCGTGGACGGGTTCACGTCCAGCAATCCCATGAGGAGGCGGCGCAGCGCCGGCGACGTGCCGCGCGGCAGCAGCGCGTCGGCCCAGCAAGCAGGCGCCTGGATCATGGCGCGCAGCACTGGGTCCTCGATGGTCGGCGCGCCCGTGGGGAACAGCGGTGCGCGCGTGACCAGGTGCCAGAGCAGCACGCCGAGCGACCACGCGTCGCACTTGGTCACGTCCGCCACAGGCCGCGCGGCCGCGAACAGCTCGGGCGAGGCGTACGCCGGCTTGGCCACGGGCAGCCGGTGCGCCGCGGGCAGCACGCGGCCGCTGGGCGGGTCGCGCTGGAAGCGCTGCGCGAGCCCGAGGTCGCCCAGGCGCGCGTCGCCGCGCGCGGTGAGGAAGACGTTCTCGAGCGACACGTCCATGTGCGCGACGCCGATCGCGTGGAGCGCGCGCAGCCCGCGCAGCGTCTGGAACGCCACGCGGCGCAGCGCGCGCTCGCCCGTCGCGAGCGCCTGCTGCGGCGCGAGTTTCTGCGCCTCCAACAAGCGGCTCTCGAGCTGCGCGACGCAGAAGAGGTCGCCGCGCGCGCAGTGCTCGAGGACCACGTGGAGCCGCTGCGTGGCGTGGTCCAGGCGGAAGCTGTGGAGCGCGACCACGTTGGCGCTCTGGCGGGTCTGCTGCTTCTGGAGCGTCAGCAGGATGTCGAGTTCCTGGAGCGCGGCGCGCGCGGCGGCCGCGTCGCCGGTCATGAGCGTGTGCTTGTCCACGAGCGACGCGCCGGCGGTCGTCTCCACGAGGTCCACGCACGTGAGCGCGTCGGCCGACACGGCGAGCCGCGCGACCGCACGCAGCGCAGACGGTGTGGACGGCGTGGACGGTGTGGACCGTGTGGACCGTGTGGACGGCGTCGTCATGCTGCGGTCGCGTGTCGTCCGGGGATTCGTGTGCGTCGTCGCGAAGGAAAATGCGCGTGTGGCGACAGCGCGGCGACGAGCCGACGAGCGTCTGGCAATGCGGCGGCGCGGGGACTGGACACGCGCGACACGTCGAGCGCTCGGCGCGGCCGGCTGGCCGAATATGGAAGAGGAGGAGGGATCCCGTGTGTAGCGGCGGACCAGTGCGGCCGGTGTGGACCGCGTCCACAGGATCCAGAGTGAGTCGCTGGGAGCCGGCGCCGGCTGGCGGGCGGTCGCTTGTGGGTGCGTTGACTCTGGATCGGATGTCCGGGAGAGACGCGCCGGTGGTGCGGTGCTGTGGTTCCATGCCCCGGGTGGGTTAATTGGACGACCACCCGTCCAGAAGGATGAGGGAGGGAAGCCACATCCGGAGAAGTCCTACCCGCTCGATCGTCTGATACAAGCGCCTATGATACTTGAACATCCGGACGGCGGGACGCTGGACGAGAGTTGCCCCCAGCTGGTTGCGGGCCTTGGATCTGGCTTCATCAGCGCCCACAGGCCCGTCCATGTGTAATGAAGCCATTTTGGGACACTGGTCTAGCCTTCCTGGCTTAGCTCACTCAGTCTGCTTCATCTTTCTTTCAGTGAGTGGGTTAGTACAGGGAGGCTAATCGCACATGTCGCAGATATTTTCTTCATGAGAGTCTCACCAGCCCGACGCGTCGCCCCAGCATATAGCAGGCCGGGGCAACGACGTTCGGGTTCGCATCGTGCCACGCGGTCGGCAGCATCACGTAGCGCTGGGAATTGATATCCGCACCACCCAAAGTGGATAAGCGCACCACCCATATGACAGAAAGTGAATGCGAATGGCGGCGCTACGTTCGTGCCGACACGCCGACCTCCGCTTCGCTCCGGTGGCTCTGCCGTCGGCACGAGCCTCGCGTATTTTAGATTCTAAGATCTGGCCGTCGGCGTGCTAGGATCCATTCCGCCAGAGCGACCTGCGGAGCGGACCCCGCGTCGCTACGGTGCGCGACGCGCGACCTTCGCAATCGCCTCCGGTCGTTCTGTCTCTCAACTCACATTCCGTCAATACAGTTTATTATATTACAGAAATAGCACGTAAGGTGGTGCGCTTATCCGCTTTGGGTGGTGCGGATATCAATTCCCCGTAGCGCTCCAGGTGCGACACGGACAAGGCCAGCGGGTCCTTTACGAGCACAAAAAGAAAACGCCTCATCAGTGTCGACAGCGGTGGATTCTGCGTAGCGGGGTGGCCCTGGATACATGCCCGATCTCACTTCCCGACGGCACACACCTTTGCATAGGACACGAAGACGGCTGAGACTTCCACAGACAGCATCATCAGCGGTGAGAGCGCTACCATCACGGCCACGAAGAAACCTATGATCGATACAACATCTGTCATCCGCAAACATCATCGGGGGAGACCGCTTCATTGAGACTCTCAAACAAGGCTCCCCGGTCATGCATACTCACAGATGCCGCCGTTGAAGTGGAGTAGGTAGGTTCGTTTATGCAGCGAGAAACGCTCCTATGCTCGAGCACAGCAGGCCGATCGCGAAGGCCACGATGGTGAGCATGACGTAGAGGCGGATTAGTTGCGAAACCTCTCTATTGCCGTAGTGGCGTCCTTGAATTCCCGCACGAAGCCGTGCTAGTCAAAGAGCTCGCGTACCGACCTGCTGGCGTGAGTGCGTTGGAGGCCGTGCATCACGACGTACACGAACGCCCAGTGGTTCACATTCTCGACGAACTCGTTCGCATCGCCCATGATTCAGTTAGCGATACAGCAGACGAAGCTGCCTGCCTGGCGAGACAGGTTCGCAAGACTCTTCATAGTCTCGCAGATTGGCCGTGCCTGGGCATCCAGGCAGGTTAAACCAAACGAAGTCGTAGGGCTGCGTCGCCATCATCACATGCATGAGGCTCTCTCTCTCGCTGTCTCGCTCACCTGTGAACATGCCGGTGGCGGCTTCTCAGCCGGACGAAATCACACGCGTACTTCGACCACTATGCGTGGGCTACTTGCTAAAGGGCAGGGAAACGGGGATTGATTCTTGCATTTACGCTTGGTGGGACTGTCCGGACAGTTTTCGGTTCGGGTTGGAGTTGTACGATCATGGGTACAACCTTGGGGACGACCGTTCGTTGGATCTTCAAAGGGAGGTCTCAGACCACATCAGACTCAGAACGAAGACTCAGGACGACAAGCGAAACGCCGAAGCGTCGCCGGCGTCACCCGCATGGGCAGCTCAAGGTCTCTCTCTCTCTCTCTTGCTAGGCCCTCCCCATGCCGATGGTGGGTGCTCAGGTGGACGGCGCGCCGCGCGACAGCGGCCACGATGAGCCCACGTCCACCAAGGCCCCGGTAGGTGCGGTGCTGGACTTCAGCAACGCCTACTACGGCGACGACAAGTGCGCCGCCATCGTGGACGCCGTGCGCCGTGCCGCGCCCGCGCCCGTGCAGCTCGACCTGCGCGGCAACCGCTTCGAGGCCGCGGGCGCCGCACGGCTCGCGGACATGCTACGCGCGCAGCACAGCGTCGTGTCGCTCTGCCTCGAGTGGAACAACGTGGGGCTGCTGGACGCCGGCGTGGAGGCGCTCGCGGCCGCGCTCGAGGTGGACACGCGCCTGCTCGAGCTCGACCTGCGCAACAACAACGTGGGCCCGGAGGGCGCGCGCGCGCTCGCGGCCGCGCTCACACGGAACCGCACGCTGCGGAAGCTGGATCTGCGCTGGAACGAGATCGGCAACGCTGGCGTGCTCGCGTTCGTCGAGGCGCTCCAGAGCAACTACGCGCTGCTCACGCTCGAGATCACCGGCAACAACAGCAGCTTCAAGCACGTCGAGGAGATCGAGCGCTTGCTTGCGCGGAACCGGTCGATCCAGGGTCAGCAAAGGCTGCAGCAGCAGGAGGAGATGCCGAGCCCACCAAAGCCGTTGGCGGTGGTTGCGTCGGCTCCGCAGAGCGATCGACTACTGATGCAGGTGCTGGGCGAAAAGGACGGCCTCGAAACGGATCTCAACGTCGCCAAACGCCACAACACCAAGCTGGTAATGCCGTACCCTACGAGGACACTGGATGCTAAGTAGAGGTGGCTCACCGTGTTGTTGACCTCCTCGCAGGCCGAGAAAGTCGAAGAGTGCGAGATGCAGCTCCAACTGTTGCGACGAGAGAGCGAGGGGATCAAGGCCGATCGCGACCGCTTCCAGCAGCGCGAGCTGGACGCCAAGGCCGAGACCCATGACGCGCGCATGCGCCTCGAGGAGCTCGAGAACCGACGGCGCGTCGAGTTTGAGGAGTACCGCACGACGCGCGCCGCACTCGAGCGCGAGTGCGCCGTCCTCCGCGAGAAGCTAAGCCACGCCGACGCGCTCCACCAGAAGAGTGACGGCCAGCGAGACAAGCAGCTCGCGCAGCTTGAGGAGCTCAAGTACAAGCTCGAGAGCGACGTGCATCGGCTCGAGCTAGCGGCTGCGTACGAATGGGGGCCTACTGAGGGTAACCTTGTTGGTTGCTTCTGACTGTCCTTGTGTTGTGTTCACGATCAGGTCCCACACGGAGGAGTGTCAAAAGCTCAAGAAGGAACTGCTGGGTACGAGCAAGGAGTTTGAGCGCAAGCAGCAGAGCCAGCAGGCGGCCCACCGAGCGGAGCTGGCATCTGCGAACCGCCAGTCGGAGCTCACCGAGTCGTCACTGCGCTCACAACTGGCGCACACGATCGAGCAACTGGAAGACGCGAAGCGGTCGCTCACCACGCTCAAGGAGAAGCTCGATCAGACCCAGGCGCTTGTCGTCCAGGAACGCCTCGCCCACGAGAAGCACGTCCACGAGCTCTCGAGGCAGTGGGAGACCGAGTCGCAGCAGCGCCTGCAGAAGTCCCTTGAGTCTGTGGAGGCGCAAATCGTCGAGATCAAGAAGAACCGCGTCTTTCTCGAGAAAGAGGTCGAGAAACACTTGGACACGATCATGAGGTTGCGTCAGGAGAATCTGTCGCTGCAGCAGGCAAGCGATGAGCGGCTCCAAAGTCTGCAGCAAGAACTCGAGCGTCAGTACAAGGAGCTCCAGGACAAGCAGGAGCAACTGCGAGATGCCCACAAGGAAGCAGCCAAAGCCACCGAAAAGGCCCAGCAGATCCAACGTCGCGTCGAGGAGCAGGAGCGGTCTTTGAGAAGGATGAAGGAGGGCTACGAAGAGAGATTGCGCGAGTTGACGGCGTCGAGCGAGGCCGCAGCGAGCCAGCACCGCTCAATCATGGAGGCAAAGGCCGATGCACTGGCGCAACTCGAAAGTCAGCTGATGCGAGCAGAACGAGCGCTGTCGCAGCAGAACCACGCGCACGAGCAGAGGTTTGACGGCTTTGCTGACGCCATGGCGGCATTCATCCAGGATCAGCTTAAGCGCGAGCATGAGCGGAGGCAGCGCGGTCAGGATCCGCCAGCCGTGGCGGCGAAGGACGGCGGGGAGATGCCGCAAAGTGGATCAGTCATCTACGGGTAGACAGAAGTTTAGAACCCTCATCACGAGTATCACCCCAGTCTAGGAGAATCAACACCAGAGTAGTGTGGATTTATCTTAGCTGAATGAGTATGCAGTGTCCATGCCATCCACTCTGGAGGCACGACTCGTATTCGTAGAGCGAATGGTGACACCGTGTTGCACTTAGTGCCAGTAGCCGGCCTGGACCATGATCTCCGGGTACAGGTTGTGCCACTCGGCCACAAGCGGCTGGTACAGCTCGTTGTGCGAGACGGCAAACGCCGCGGGGTCCTAGTAGATAAGTGAGTTGTCAATCATACCGTTACACATCCCAATATAAAGTATCCATTTGATGAGCGTACCTCGGCAAAGCAGACAAAGATCGTCGCAACCGAGCTGTCGACAACCGAGAGCGGCGTGATGGCAACGCCAATGCCGACAAAGATGCCGAGGACGATCAGGAAGTCTACATAACGCAGTCCGTCAGCACACTATGACGAGGATTGAGCATGCAAATCACTTACACATCGCGTTGTCGAACTCGACAATGTCGGTGTACTTGGCAATGAGCGCGCCGGCACCACCGCAAATGAGACCGACGGCAAGCGCAGCAAAGCCGAGCACGTTGCCGATGAGGTCGTCGTTGATGATCGCGTCAAAGCCACGCTGGTTGAAAAGCTCGAACACGGCCTTGCCCGCCTGTGTGAACTTGTAGCCGTACATGCCGACGTACACGAACGCCCAGCGGTTGATGTACTCCATGATCGACTGGAGGCAGCCGAGCAGACACTCCGCGATGCAGCCCAGGAAGCTGCCTTCCTCGCGGGCCTGCTCCGCGAGCGAGCGCAGCGCCTGGATGATCGCGACGATCAGCGATCCAAAGCAGACCGAGCCGAACGACGTGGTCATGGTGCGGCGCAGCGCCGAGCCCGTGGCGCCCGACGACTCGGAGCTGTACCAGAAGGTCGCGACCGTACCGGCGATCGTGGTGTGCGCGAGGTTCTTGAACACCTGGAGGCCCCAGTAGAACGAGATGAGCAGGAAGAAGTAAACCACGTAGTTGGTCGCCGACGCGTTCTGGAATCCCGAGGTCGACGAGCCGTAGCAGCGCTTGTAGCCCGAGATGTACCGGCAAGAGTAAGACTGGCACTGGCTGTTGTCGGTGCACTGGTCGCCGTTCGCGCGGAGCGAGCCCGTGGTGGCGTCGTCGGCCTTGAGCTGGTTGGCGACGCCAAGGAACGCGAGCGCCCAGAGCACGACCCAGGCGATCTGCACGATCGTGAACATGATCGACACGAGGTAGGTGGACCAGTGCTTGGAGATCGCGGCGGCGGCCACGCGGAGGTTGGCGACCGCGAACGGGATGCGGTGCGCGACTGCGCGCGCGTAGCAGAGGCTGATGAGTGCGAGGATGCCGCCAAAGATGCCGAGGAAGAGGCTGCCGATCGCAAAGCCCATGGCCGCGACCGCGAACGCCACGGCCACGTTGAACCAGAGCGTGAACTGGATCATGCAGCGCGCGTACGCCGTGATGAGCTTGACCGACGCGAGCGCGAGCACGACCGCGAGCACGGCCATCGCGATCGCGATCGCGATCACATTGCGCGTGTCGTCAGTCGACAAAAACGCATTCTTGCTCGAGCTCGTGGACGACGACGGTTCGTCGTCATCCTTGATCGCGTCGATGCCCCAGAGCGCCATGCAGGCCACGATGGCGCCGACGTTCGCGAGGAAGAGGATCGCGAAGGGAAGGTCGCGGCAGCTGGAGGCGGGCTCGCCCTCGGGCTTGATCGCCGACACCTGCTGCGCCGACGCGTCGCCGTAGGTGTGCTGCGTGGGCTGCGCCGCGGCCGTGTACGGCTGGCCATAGGCCTGGCCGTACGCCGGCTGCGCGCCGTAGGCGTAGGGCTGCGCGTACTGCGGCGGCGGCGGCGGCGCCTGCCCCGAGTTCTTGTACGGGTCGTGGTGGTGCTGCTGGTCGTACATGGCGAGAAGTCGCCCGATCGAAATGTGTCGCCATGAGGGTGGGAGTCGGCGGAGGGAGGAGGAAACCTGCACTTCCCGCGTCGCATAGGGAAGTAAATTAAACGCATAAATTACGTTGCAACTTGAGGGGAGAGGGAAACAAGGAGCAAAATCAACGGATGGAGGACCCAGATTTCTCACGGCTTGATGCACTTGCGGTTTCTATCGTAAAGGATGGCTCTGAGTCCTCCGCTGGCTAAAGAGGGGTAGGGGTTGCCATATCAGGTTTGCAGTGGGTTCACTCGTGTTCATCAGAGAAACTTCCAGACTAGAAGTTCCAGAGCACACAGAGTGTCGAGCACCCAAGGATTCCTCACGGTAAGTTACGGTGTGCTGACACCATGTCTGTAATCTATCTCCCGGCACTGCGGGACCTGAATTACATCTACAATAGTTCATGCGTCTATATTAGGATCGTTTTCCGCTGATCACAGCCGCATTTCCACATCCTTTCTCCCCACAAGGCGACGAGTATGTTCCAGATCCGCGTGCAGCCGCTGGGCGCGGCGGACCAGGACGAGGCCAAGACCGAGGACCTGTCGTTCGAGCAGATGCTGGAGGACGAGGCCGTGGAGGCGCTGCTCGCGTCGGGCAACGCGCGCTTCCTCACGGGCAACCCGCAGGTGCGCGTGTCCACGGGCAAGCTGCGCTTCTACCGGCCCGACCGGCGGTACCTGCATGGCAACGCCGCGCTCCACAGCCTGCCGCAGGAGCGCAGCACGCTCGTGTGCATCGTCACCGTGCCCTCGCACATGTCGCCCGTCGAGCTGCTCGAGTTCCTCGCCGGCTTCCGCGACGACATCCAGCTCGTGCGCATCCTCAAGGACCCGGAGCGCAGCAACTGCATGGCGCTGCTCCAGTTCACGGCGCAGGAGCGCGCGGACCAGTTCTTCCTCGCACACAACGGCACTTATTTCAACTCGATCGAGCTCGAGCGATGCAAGATCGTGTTTGTCAAGAGCATCGCGTTCGACAAGGTCGAGCCCGAGCCGTCGCCCGACAGCGGCGGTGAGCGCGCGGACAGTGAGGGCCACGACGAGGAGCAGAAGCGCGGCCACAAGAGCGACGACGATGACGCTGATGGCAGCCACGGCGGTACTGATGACGCGTCAGCGGACGGGGACGACGAAAACGGCCGTGTTACTGCGGCGCGCAAGCTGGTGCCGCTACCGCCGCCCGGTATGACCGAGATCCCGACGTGCGCCGTGTGTCTCGACCGCCTGGACGCCTCGGCGTCGGGAATTCTCACGACGCTATGCAATCACACATTCCACTGCGACTGCCTGTTCCGCTGGGAAGGATCGAGCTGCCCGGTGTGCCGCTACAGCCACGGCGACATTGGCTCGGCGTGCGAGGTCTGCCACACCACCGAGCACCTCTGGATCTGCCTGATCTGCGGCCATGTGGGCTGCGGCCGCTACTCGAACGAGCACGCCAAGCAGCACTATCAAGAGACCATGCACACCTATTCGCTTGAGTTGGAGACGCAGCGCGTGTGGGACTACGCCGGCGACGGCTTTGTGCACCGCCTAATCATGAACAAGCAGGACGGAAAGTTTGTCGAGTTCCCGAGCCCGCAGACCACCAGCGGCGAGCGCTCGCAGCTACCGCCACCGACTGACGCGGAAACCGAAGAACACGAGCACCGCAAACTCGAGAAGCTCGCGCAAGAGTACAACTTTTTGCTCAAGAGGTACGTGATGGGTGGGTGACTCGGTGCTTGATATGGCTTCCCAGTTATACCAATATGATCTTGCTCATGTTCCTGTGTAGCCAACTCGAGGAGCAGCGCCTATTCTACGAACGACGTCTCGCGAGTCTCCACGAAAGTGATCACCACCGAGTTATTTCGGCCTTGGAACACGAGAAGAAAGTGATGAAGAAGAGCCACGACGCACTCAGTGAGAAGGCCAAGAAACTCGAAGAGGAGCTGCGTTTTGTTCGGTACGATATGCTTTCAAGTTCGGAGGAGCTGCAACTCGTTCTGCACACTAAAATTCCTGTTTTCTTCATGAAGCGAACTCAACAAATCGCTGATTGAAAACCAGAAGCAATGGAAAGAGCGTGTCCAGGTGCTGGAGGAGCAAAACAAGCGCATGGAGGGCGAGACTGCGGTTCGCATCGGTGACCTGGAAGCACAAGTGCGGGATTTGATGTTCTACCTCGACACGCAAAGCAAGGTGGAACAAAGTTCGCATCGCGAGGATATTCAGGTGGGCTGAGTTGAGCATAAATGCTGTGACGACACCGTTGGTCATCATGCTCACTTCCACATAATGGTTTCGCAGGGAGGAACGATTCAAATCGAAGCGAGACCTGCTCGAGCTGAGTCGGCCAGTAGCAGCAGCTCTACTCAGCGTCGAACCAGAAAGAAGAGATGAGCTTCGAAGGATATCCCGGTAGCGGATGGTCTTATGAACTATTTAATGGACGCTTCAAGTTGGTAAGACGATGTTACCCAGGGGCTACACGCAGGCAAGGCTTTACTCCCCTTTTCGCCAGTTTGAAAATGCTACGAGACTGCAACGACCACTCAATAACGTTCTCGCCAATGATTCCATTCGTTTGACTTTACTCTCGGCTGGCAAGGATACCGGCGTATTCATCAATGCCGAGTGCGACGTTGATGTTCTGCACCGCCTGCGTGGCCGCGCCCTTGAGCAGGTTGTCGATCGTAGCGATCACGACCAATCGGCCGGTCTTCGGGTCGATCTGGAAGCCGCCCACCGTCACATGGTGCTGGTGGGCGTTGTTCTTGACGAGCGGGATGCTCGGCGTGACCTGCACCAGCGCCTCGTCCGCGTAGAATTCGTGGAAGAGCTCCTCGATGTGCTTCTCCGTAAGTGTCGCATCTTGCAGCTGCGTGGAGATGGTGAGGTGGATGCCCTGGAAGAATGACGCGACGTGCGGCATGAACCGCACAGAGGTGCCGAGCTGGTGGCTCACTTCGTTCTCGTGGATGTGGTTCACCGACTTGTACGCCATGATGTTGTCCTCGAGCACGCTCAGGTTGTTGGCGTTCGAGCGACCCGTGCCGGCGCCACTATAGCCCGAGATGCCGAACACGTGCGGCGGGATCACCGTGTCCAGGAGTGACTTGCCGCCGCTCACGCTCGGCTTGCCGCCGAGCAGCGGCATAAGACCGACTTGCGCGCCCGTGGCGTAGCAGCCCGGGTTCGCGATGTGCGTCGCGCCGCGCAGACGCTCGCGGCCCTCCGGCGCCTCCGGCAGGCCGTACGTCCACAGATCGTTGAAGCGCTGGTCGGCGCTCAGGTCGATCACAACCTTGTCCTTGCGCTTGAGCCCGTCCAGCACCGCGGCGTACTTCTCGCAGTGGCCGTTCGGCAGCGCCAACACCCACACGTCGACGCTGTCGGCGTACTCCGAGTCGGCGATCTGGTCGAGTCCGAGGTCGCAGAACTCGAGATGGTCGTCGATGCTGAGCCGCGAGGCGCGCGTCGTCACGGGGATCGCCGGCGCGTTCGTGTGCGGGTTGAGCGGCGGCGCGTGGGCGATCTCCACGACCTTCTGGCCCACGAGCGCGCGCGAGCTCGCGCACACGAGCTCCAGCTGCGGGTGGTGGCCGATGAGCCGGATGATCTCGCGGCCCACGTAGCCGCGCGCGCCCAGCAGCCCGACGCGAAACTTCTTGGGCGCAGTGGCCACA
>JAMFLL010001093.1:0-20265 GCA_027475725.1 Pythium rhizo-oryzae | reverse complement strand
CGTGTGCGTGTGTGTGTGCGTGTGTGCTCGGTGCGCGCGCGTGGGTTGGACGTCGCTCGGTGGCCGTCGCGTCCGTCTGTCCATTTTGTCTCCCTCCCCACCACCTCTCGACGGGGCGGCGCGCGCATGGACCTCTCCTCCGCTGCGTGTGCTGTCCCCCACCTTATTTACTCACCACATAAATATTACGACGATGTTTCTATAGCTATTTATTAGTTGTTGATAGGAATTACCAAGCGAAGCACAAGCGACACCTTCTTCCCCCCATGAAGCCAAGCTGCGTGCCCGCACCCACACCCACACATACACGAAGACACCACACACCGCATGCATCACGAGGGGATAAAGAAGAAAAAAACAAAGCAGTTTTCAGCCATGTATTTCATCCAAAGCGCATCACGGATTCTTGTCGAGATGCGGCGGCCCCTTGCGCTTGGGCGACTTCACCTTCAGCTTCTTCTCACCGACGCCGTGCAAGTTGCGCGCACGCTCGCGCTGGGCCGCAAGAATCTCCGCCTGCGTGCGTGGCACTTCCTTGTCCTTGGCCGTGGCGATGTCGGGCTTCTTCTTCTCCTTCTTCTGAGGCAGCACAACCATCCGACGACGCGCAGCGTACGCGCGGCAAAACCGGATGATCGCCCAGAGACTACATCGCCATGGACACGAATATCAGTGATGCCAGTGTGCGAGCACGCAAGATACTTCCCATTGGCGCACAATGGGCACGTGAACACCATGGTGAACACCGTCACGAGCATGATGATGTCTGGTGGCAATGCATGACGTTAAATGCGCCTGGAAAGTAAAACAGAGAGATGTAGCAGACGCACTGATGTCTTCATTCTGCAGATGTAGGATGAGTCCCAGAATGCCCAGCGCGTAGCCCACGCTGATCACGCGAATCGCGATCTCCTCTTTCTCCATTTCCACCATCTTGGCCGAGTTCCGTGGCTCTTCACCTCCAAGAGTCGCCAGTCTGTTCGAAAGCCGCCACACTCGACTGTTTCATGTGACTTGGAATCGAGGCAGAAAGCACTGTGAAGATGAGGGGAGAATCAACTGATCTCCCACTGTGTCTCTACAAGCCCACGCCAGCCCACGAAATGATCCATGATACCGGCAATGTGATACCGTCAACCTCTCGCATGGATCCCTTCCTCTTCGTCGGAGCAGCCAGCTCTTCAAGCCCATTTCGTACTTAGTAGGGATTTTCTTGTCACTTTATCGCGGGAGTGAACCTTGTAGTGACCAAGTGGAGCTGTGGCCAAGCGCACGCCGCAAGACGTGAAAATGGCGATGCTCTTGGTGCGTGCGTCGGCGCGCCGCTTCTCTTCAGCGGCGGCCACAGCCGCCTCGAACGCGGCGTCCACTGGCGCCTCATCGTCGACCACCACGGTGGCGACGGCGCAAGCTGCGTCCGGAACGGTGTCCCGCCTGTCACGGTTCTTCGATGGCCAGCCCATCGGTGCGATATCCCCTCCGAGCCCCTGGCATTCTGAGAAGCGCATACTGCGTGGTGTCTGACTGATGTCCATTGCACATGTAGATATCATTCCGGAGATGAAGACACTCACTGTCGTGCAGCAGCTCGCGGAGAAAGTGCCCGCTGACACCGTCGTGAGCAAGCTGACCGAGACTGGCAGTGCCACCCACTACCGATCGTGGTTCAAGGACTACCAGGCGCAGAAGAACCTCTCGGCGGTCGACCAGGAGGCGTTCACGGAACTCATGAAGGATGTGTCAGCGTTCATTCAGTCGCAAGAAAAGGCGTTGCTGAGCGAGCTGCCGAAGATCTCTTCCGCGCTCGGCGAGGATGAGGACGCGGTGGATGACGCGCAGCGCGCAACTCGGGACGCGTATGTCGAGGCCATGACGCTTATGCTCGCTCGCCACAAGTGCCTGGTAGCGAGTGCTGACTTCTCGCATCTCGACATCAACCAGACAGGTACGCCACCGATATGCCACTGAGTGTCACATTACGTAGGTGGTTGACAGTTCATCTGTTCGTGCTGTGCCAGGCTCGGTGACTCCCGAGGACATCGAGGAATTGCTTGCGACTGTGATCGAGGGCAGCGCTGATGAATGGCTGCGATGTACGTTGTCGCCGTCTGTGTATGGTATAGTGCAAAAGCGCTCTTGGTCGGGAAGCTCACGCGGGGTGTTGCTTATGGCATTCAGACCAGTTCCGCCTGCAGGACAAGGATAGCGACGAGGTAGTGAACGAAGTCGAATCGAAGGCGGTGCTCGACGCCGTGATCGCTCCGCAAAAGGCTGCGTTCTCCGAGCTCTTCGAGTTCCACGTCGCCGACCTGCCCAAGAAGAAGCACGCGAAAGTGGTCGCGAGCGCGATCGAAGAGATCAACTGGAAAGAGAAGCTCCCAGAAAAGGTCCGCTGCGTGTTTCACTTTGCCGCGAAAGAGGACGAGGAAAACAAGACGATCCACTGGGAGACCTTCAAAGAGAACCAAGAGATCGAGCTGCCTGAGCTTCATAACTTGCTCCGCGTGTACGCCAAGGGCATGTACAACGAGCGGTGCGTGCTGGAGGTGTTGGACATGCGAGTCAGTAGTTCTGTGATGCTGACCCTCAAACTTGTTCCTATCTCTCTAGATACGCCTTCTACGAGTACCAGCAGGAGAAGCGGAGTCGCCGCATTAAGGGTTTGCTGCTCGCGCTCTCGCTGGCCGTGGGGGACGTCCTCTTTGCGCTCATCTAGGGCCCAGCCGCAGCGACCGCAAGCCACCTCATCTCCAATAGAACTCATCTTCCTCACCTGTACTGAAACGGCGCATCTCCTCAAAATGCGTTCCACCTTGTTTTGTATCACGTTTCTCCACTCTTGGCATTCAAGGAACACCCCAACTGAAACGTGACAGCAGACAGCTCACAAGACAACACGTGGCAGGGTCCGCTCCTTCACCTGGTTCTGGTATGCTGCTAAGCTGCTCAAGCATAATCTTTTGTATACATTCTCCAAGTGTTCTGTATCCTTGATTCGCAAGTTCCAGTATCTGCGGAGCGACCTAGCCGGACGGCAAATCGGGTATCTTTCCATTTTGGTTGAAAGTTGCCTGCGTACCCGCCCACGTGGCTTCAAGCTGGCCATCGGAAGCACTTTGGATTTCTCGGGCCCGCGACCAAGACCCCCAAGGAACAACCATGCTGATGAAGCGCGCGCTGCACGCGCTCGTGCTGATCTTCGCCGTGGCCTGCGTGGCCGTGCGCGGCGCCGAGTTCGAGGAGGAGGACGACGTGCTCGTGCTCACGGACGACAACTTCGACGCGGCGATCGCGGCCCACGACACGCTCCTCGTCGAGTTCTACGCGCCGTGGTGCGGCCATTGCAAGAACCTCGCGCCCGAGTACGCCAAGGCCGCCAAGACGCTGAAGGAGCAGGACCCGCCGATCCGCATCGCTAAGGTCGACGCCACGGCGCAGACCAAGGCTGGCGAGCGCTTCGGTATCCAGGGCTTCCCGACGCTTAAGTTCTTCAAGGGCGACGTTGAGACCGTCAAGGACTACGACGGTGGCCGCACGGCTGCTGAGATCGAGAAGTGGGTGCTCAAGAAGTCGGGCCCGGCCGTCAAGATCGTTGAGTCGGCCGAGGAGCTCGAGGCGCTCAAGGAGGCCAACGACGTCGTCGTGTTCGCCGTGCTTGACGAGGCTGAGGGTGAGCAGCGCTCGCTCTTTGAGAAGATCGCGGACGCCGATGACCTCGCCGTCTTCGCTGCCTCGACCAAGAAGGACGTGTCGGAGGACGCCGCCGCTGTCGGCAGCGTTGTGCTCTACAAGAAGTTCGACGAGGGCAAGGCCGTGTACGAGGGCGACTTCGAGAAGGCGGGTGTTGCTGCCTTTGTCAAGGCCAACAGCAAGCCGCTCGTGATCACGTTCTCGCAGGAGAAGGCGCCGATGATTTTCGGCGGTGACATCAACGAGCACGTGCTTGTTTTCGCCGACACCACCAAGGACTACGTCAAGGACCTCGAGGCTGCCCTCAAGGGCCCGGCCAAGGAGACCAAGGGCAAGCTGCTCCACGTGATTGTGCCGCTCACCGAGTCGCGCATTGTGGACTACTTCGGCCTCAAGGAAGCGGATCTCCCGGCCATTGTCATTGTCAACATGTCGGGCGGCATGAAGAAGTACTCGTTCGAGTACAAGGCTGCGGACTTCATTGCCAAGATTGAGGACGGCCTCACGGCGGACCTCTCGGCCTTCGAGACGCGCTACCTCGCTGGCGATGTGCTCCCGACGCTCAAGTCGGCCGAGCCGGTCGATGACAGCGACGAGGCCGTGAAGGTCATCGTCGGCAAGGACTTCAAGGAGCGTGTCGTGGACTCGGACAAGGACGTGCTCCTCGAGTTCTACGCCCCGTGGTGCGGTCACTGCAAGGCCCTCGCCCCCAAGTACGAGGAGCTTGCTGAGGCCTTCGCCGACGTTGACAGCATTGTCATCGCCAAGATGGACGCGACTGAGAACGAGGTGGACCACCCGGGTGTTGACGTGAAGGGTTTCCCCACGATCCTTTTCTTCCCGGCCAAGGACAAGCAGAACCCGATCACGTACGAGGGTGCTCGTGACGTTGAGGGCTTTACTGAGTTCCTCAAGAAGAACGCCAAGAAGTTCGACCTTGACGGCACGTCCCACGGCGTCGAGCACGAGGAGTTGTAAGCGAGTCGACCTAGACCAACCAGCGCTATGGTTAGCAGTATGTTAGTGAGGGCGCGCGGCTCGGGGCTTCCCCCTCTGCCGGGGGGTGGGGCGCCCTTAATGCTGTGTGTTTCGTGAGCGAATATGCGAATGCTTTATCTCCTTTTGATCTCTTTCCCATGTTGCCCTTGTGCCATAACTTGTGCCTATCCATCCGTAAATACTAAGGGATCCTATGGGAGTGAAGGTCTCCGGATCCCAACGAAAAGCCACCGTCTCCTGGAAGAAATGCCGATCGCGCGACAGGAAGCACCACCACGGAAGCGGCGCGATGTATCTCCTGCGCCTTGGACTGTTCGCGTGGAGTGTGTTCCTTGCCAGCGCGCAACCACTACCGCCATCAGGCACGGCGTCGACGTCAATCCCAGAGCAGGATGGCGTGCTCGTTCTCACGGAGAGCTCATTCGCGACCGCGGCGCGCACGTATGACCCGCTGTTCGTGCTATTTGATTCGTCGGCACGGTATGGAAGCGTGACGCTCCAGCGCCGTTTCTCTGATGCTGCCCGAGCTGTTCGCAGGCACGACTCAACCGCGGCGGCGAACGCGCGCTTCGCGTCCCTCGATGTGAGCCAACTGAAGCACACGCTTCCGATGGAGCTGAAAGTGCTCGGTCTTCCGGCACTACTTTTATTCCACTGTTTGCCGGCGTGGCCCGTCTCGAACGATCAGAACTCCATGAATGTCACGATTTTCAGCTGCGCAACGAAGCAAGGAGGCGTCGAAGTGTACACTGGCGGTCGCACGAGCATGGAATTCCGGCGCTTCGCCCTGGGCCAACCGCTACGTCAGCCTATCCAAGTTGCCACCTGGAGAAGGTTGAGTGCGATCGTGAAGACGCGCCCATTCGTTGTGCTCTTCGTCGTCGATGGGGACGATTCTCAGGCGTTCATTGACTGTCGCGTGCTTGCACAGATCGACTCGGATACGAGCGCATACCTTGTCACGACAAACGGTTCCATTTTGTCCGAAGCCAACGCAGAAAAGTCTAGAAGCGACAGCGCCATAGCTCTGCGCCAAATCCCTGCGCTTGTGCTCTTCCGAGAGTTCGGTCGAGAACGTGTCATGTACGAGGGCGATTGGAACAAACCGGCGCTGCTCCAATTTATACAGAAGAACCGGTACAACCTGATATCAACGTACACGGAGACCGACGCGAGCTTCTTTTACGACCAGTCGGCAGTCGCTCATGTGCTCCTCTTTTCCGACCCGAGCGCGCCGTATCATCAAGATCTCATAGACAAGACTCAAGACGTCGCCCTCTATTACTACAGTGCAAGGAATAATCCCGGCGGCTACGTGCTTCGCTTTCTCGTCATCACGAACGACGAACTCACCCTCAAGAATGCACTGTTCGTCATGGATTCTCAGTTCCCGACGGTGGTCGTCGTGCGCAACGTTTCCCAGGCACCGACGCGGATGCCGTTCGTGGGGGATAAGACGATCGAGCTGATCCAAAACGGTGCGATCGGTCATACTATCAGCGACGAGCTGGAGAGGATTTTCCCTCCATATGCGACAGCTGATCTGCCCAATGAAGAAGACTTTAGCGAGGAGCTCGTGGACTGGCGTGACTACTCCGACCTCTTCGAGAATCGACGTGTGCCGTATATCATCCGACCACCAAAAACAGTCCAAGATCCGGCCCCAAGTTCACCAACGATCTTTGCACAGCAAGCCGTCCAGGAGCGTCGTCTAACTGAGCTCGGCATGGTTGCACGCTCACTGTCGACGGATTCCCTGTCCATCTTCACCTCACCCGAGAGCAGCAGCTCAGCTAAATCGCCCCACACTATTGTCGAAGTTCTTGACCTTGCCCACCTCCAATCACTTTTCACCCGCCACGAGCGCAACGAAGTGTACCATCGTCACCCTCACTATACACTTCTGGTGCTGCACTCACCGCGGTGCTACTCATGTCGCCAGGCCATGGATGCGCTGCCGGCAATGCCACCAGGGACAGGCATTGCCACCATTGCCATCGTGAACGTTGACCGTGTCGACGTACGCGACTGGCCGTTCCGGTTCCAGTGGCTCCCGGGAATCTTCCTCCTCTCAGGGACGGACCAAGTGGCCGTATTCCCGAGCCGATCGGCCGTGACAGTCGAAGCGCTTCAAGATTTTGTGTACCGTTGGACGGTCGAGGCGGTGCACACCACGTCACACATTCTGCACCACGTCGCAGATGAGTGAGACCCACAAACAATAAGACCCCCGAGGGGATACAATATACAACCTTCATGACCATGAGGTGGCGAGCGCTCCCATCATGGAGACCGGGGATAGGGCCCCTCGATCATGCCCTCGCACGCCACCATAGAGCGCTCTCGTCACGGGCTTTCGTCGTGCAAGGAGATCTGACACAGGTGCGCTGGGAGAGCAATCGTATGGATGCGCAGGCGGTCTAATACGCGCTGTATGACTGCGCCGCAATCCACGCATAGCTTGCTCCCGGAGAGATCCCAAGCGTCGGCGTGGAGGCTTCGGTCACGCACACGTTTACGGTGGACGACACGACGCGCTTCGCCGCGCTCAACGGCGACGACAACCCGATCCACACTGACGCGGCGTTCGCGCTTCGTGAGGCCGGTGTGCGCGCCCCCATCGTGCAAGGCATGCTGAGCGCGAGCCTGTTCGCGACGATCTTTGGGCGCACGATTCCGGGCTGTGTGTACGTCTCGCAGGAACTGCGCTTCCGTGCGCCGCTGCTCGTGGACGAACAGGTGCGCGCACGCATTAAGGTCGTGAAGCTGCGCAAGCGCTTCGTGGACTGCGAGACGATCTGCGAGAAGACAAGCGACGGAACCATCGTGGTCGAGGGCAAAGCGATCGTGCTGTTACCTTCGGCGGGATTGCCACCGTCAGCCGAGTAGTAAAAGTCTGTGGAGCTTGGGAACAGGTAGCAATACAACAGATACCCGCTGGTATCCAAATGTTCGTGTTGCTCGCTAATGACGTTTGCTTGATTCTTTATATTCACGACGTGTTTTCTTTCTCAACACGGCTTTGTCAGAAAGAGGCAGGCAGAACAGAGGGGCGGACGCGTCGCAGACGAGATCATTCGCGCGCGGATCTCGCTCGTCTCATCTTATTCCTGCTTCTTGTTCGGGTTCTCCCGCCAGACCGTCTTGATGGTCTCGGTCAGACCGGGGCCTTCAATGTTGTTGCGCAGGATCCCGACGAACAGCACACCCGTGACGCCGAGCCACGCGAGGCGCGCCAGCGTCTGGCTCGACTTGGGCACGTAGTCCGAGATGACGTTGTTCATGCCGATGTGCGAGTGGACCGGGATGAGCACGCCGAGCGCGTAGTCCACCGGCACCGAGAGCATCGACGGGCTCAGCACGAACGCCGCCGGCACGAGACCGAGCAGCGCGACCGACGAGAGGTGGTACACCTTGTGGGTCAGCGGCGAGTTGTCGGCTACGATAATAACACACACAAGAAGCACACAGTCAGCAAACGTCACCATAAACGACACCACGCTCCGTCTTCCACACAGAATCGCACCTTCCAGGAGACCAGCAAGACCGCTGGTCTGCTTGTTCTCCGTGTACTTGGCCGGCGAGCCTGTTTGTCAAACAAAACACGCCGTTAGACGCTCAGTTGCGGTGCGCGTGGCGCGTGAGGTGGGCTCGAGGCGTACTCTTGCGGAACGTGCGCACGGCCGTGGCGGGCGTGGACGTGCGGCGGAGCGCCGGGCCGCGGACGAGGGCGTTGCGGGCGAACATGGCGGCCGGCGGCGTTTCTGGTGGTGCTGTTGGGACGCTGAGTGTGGGGAGGCTGACGCTCGTTTTGTGCCCTTGTGGTTCCGGCGAGTTCTCGTCGCTTCCCCACGGCGAAACTGACTTGATACCGGTCCAAAACGGTACTTCACTATCGATTGCTGGGTGAATCCCACGAGCTAAAATACCTTACATCAATACACAATGGGAAACGGTGAAAGGAACGCATAAAATACGTACCTTGGTCATATTTACTGTTATTTACACAATATACTGTAAAATGGTAGGACATATATTTTGGCATACTGCGGGAACGATACCAACGTTTTCGTGCGTCGCAAACTGCTAATTTGATCTCCCACGAGTCGCGGGTGAATATTTGGGTGTAGAGCTCTTCCTTTCGCTCTGCGTATGGCTGTGCTGACTCTGTTGTTTTTGGTCTAGGATTGCGCACCCGATCGTTTTGGTCCAGGATTGCGCCGTCGATCCCTGATGAACTTCATCAATCGTCGCCACGGTACGCATTGACAGTATTTTGACCAGCTGACCGAGCCCGGCAGAAAGGAAGAAGAAGCGCGGTGCACGGGCTGCACCAAACGGCATCTGCAATGAGCCACCACTCAAGAGTGCAAGTGTCGGAACTGCAAACAAGTCACGCTTACGGTAGGTAAACGCCGACCCACTCCACCCTTGACGAGTCAAATCGTAGCCAAAGCTTCCTTTCATCCTCCAGCTCTTGAAGAAGAAGGTATTTCTTACCGTGACCACTGCGGAGAGGGCTGCTCGCGATGGTGTCTTCATCTTGTGTGTGGAAAGTACATGTAATTGGTATCGATGACGCGACCAACGTGCTCCTGAGTCTTAGCAACGTCATCACTTACGCTCCACATCTCTCCGTGGTTCATCGAGCACCATCAAGCTGATGTGAAGTAACCTAGGGGCCTTCTTTTTGCGTTGCCACCTCGTTGCGGTGCTGGGGACGCCCCACACGTTCATGCGCTACCATAAGAATAGAGTCCAGGCTGTTTGTAGTTCTCTCGACGAGAACAAACGGGCGCGTTCGGTCGATTGTTCCAAACGATAAACCATTGAAGCTTTTACGAAACGCATTGGTCCGGCCATTCGATTCGTTATCATGACTCCCTTGGTTTTTGTTCTACTCGATCTGGCAACTGTTATCCAGGCCATGGGGCACACATCCAGTATGATAACGGATAGACCCCGGCTTCAGCTTGAGAAAGACAAGAAAATTTACGACGCATATGAGTCTCGACTTATCGTTTTCGAAGTCTTTGTCTCACACGGCGGTCGGCGGGTGTACGA
The DNA here is from genome assembly GCA_027475725.1 of Pythium rhizo-oryzae. Lineage (NCBI taxonomy): Eukaryota > Oomycota > Peronosporomycetes > Pythiales > Pythiaceae > Pythium > Pythium rhizo-oryzae. The sequence goes on along the minus strand of JAMFLL010001093.1, from coordinate 10,512 downwards.
GCAGGTACTCCGGGAGTCACTCTGCACCAGGAACACACCGAGGCTGACAACGAAGTTGTCAGAAGAATGTACTCACGAAGTTCAAAGGATAAGAACCAGCTTGGATCTCGTGGTCGATCGTCGTGACTCATTACATCAACGGTCAGCGCGGGCTTGTTCAAGCTGTCGTTGGTTGGCTTTAGTCCTGTGGTGAAGCAGGTCCGGGAAAGGAAGTGATCCAGCTGGCCGACGCCGATTGGTCGAAATTGGGTACCTTGGGAGATGGGCGCGAAGTGGGCGACGGGGCAGCGGGAAAGACGGGAGTGATGGGTGGAAGCCAGTGAGACAAGAAGATACACTGCGCACTTGGAAGTCCAGCGAGGATCCGGCGCTTTGTTGTTGATTGCGTGTCGTGATTGTGCACCGTGATTGCGCACCGTTGATTGCTCGACCAGATTGCGCGTGATGATTGTGCATGCGCTGACTGCCTGATTGGGCCACGTGATGATTGCGCGCCCGCATATATAACGGAGTGGGCGCGGTGATTGCGCAACCTGACGCAACAGCGAGAACCATGCTACTTGAGTATGCGCGGGATGATTGTGCATTTCTATCGATCAGTTGATTCCGCTCCTCTCTACGATTACGCGTGCCAAGTCTCCAGGATCCACTAATTGTGCATCGGATGATTGCCCAAGGGGCAGATCAGGCTTCAGGTGATTATCCAATGAGTTGATTGTGCGTCTCTCGAGCAATAGACCCGCCAATCTCGCGGTGAAGGCGCCCATGGTGGCTGATTGCACAAGACACTCCAAGACTTTGAAGTGCAGTATGCGAAGTGAACCTCGGCGTAGCCAGTCGAGGATGCCCCGTGATTGTGTGTGATGGGACCACCAGGTCGGCTGATTGAACGTCCGAGCGACCGGACACTCAGCTGACTGTGTGTGATGCGAGTACCGGTCAGCCGATCAAGCACATGGCGAGTGGAAAATCCGCCGATTGGGCACTGCGAGAATACCAAATCAGCTGATTGTGCGTTCCGCGAGAGGAAAATCAACCTGATTGGGCGTGGACTGACCGGCAAATCAGCTGATTGCTCGTGCATCAGCCAGCCACAACGGCCAATCAAGTACAGACGAGGCTCGCGGACAGCTGTTTTCGACGAACACATGTTTGCGCAGCCATCTAGCCATCTGGGTGGAATGTGAGGACGAGAGAAGCCGAAGTCGACGTGGACACGTGTCATCAGCCCAAGTTCAAGGAGGGACGAAGTGTTTGTGCAGTCAGTTGGAGTGGCAGAGGGTGTAGGCGATTGACCCCGACGTGCAGAACCTTGATTTGGCTCGGGTGAGAGGATGGTTGACGTGGTAGGTAGTGGTGGGTCATGCGGTAGAGAGACTTGGACAGATAACTTTGCAATTCAGTACCGAATTCCCCTTCGACTGCTCAAGACTTCCTCCTTCACAGTCACGTGCACGGCGCGTGACTCTAAACTACGGCCAGTGTAGTCCAACGGCATTAAGGCGGCTCCCCAGGCACGGAGCCAACCCCTCCCGAGAAAGGCTAAGCCCTCGCAACTCGGTGCGAGGCATCTACCGACAAGTGGCAAGCCCCTGTGACGTCGGCACCAGGGCATCTCTCACCCCGTTGTTGGTCGTTCGGCATCTTGTCCGATTGATTGTCCGGGTGATTTTTCACTCTGATTGTCCGTTGGTTGATTGCTGAACGACAAATTAACACGGCAAATCAAGCGGGACTGCACTTGATTGTGCGTTAGTTCTGGGCGATTTGAGCGTGATCAAGGGCGTGACTATTGCGCGCGGCGCGAGACACGTTGAAGGAAGGCAGCAAAGTCGTTGTGTCACGACGCTTTGTGTAGAAAGACGACGATTGTGCGAATACACGTACTTTACGTTAAGTGGTCCCCCGTTTCGAGTCTCTGGATTGAAGTATCTCTGCAGATTCACCCCGATTCCCCTCGGAACGAAGTGCACACGTCTCTCACGTAAACGGTTCGCTCAACAGCGAGTAGACTGAGCGTGAACGGCAGTGATTTCCCACAGTTTCACGAACAATCAAGTGGATACTCAGGGCTCTGATTTCTGGCGTTGATTGGGCGGTTTCTCTTGATTCCTCGCTGAAGAAAGAGAAGTTTGCCGACCCACTTCACGACAGTCCCGTGGGCGTCATGGACTTGATGGCAGCTGTCGAGGGCGCGCTCTTTTGTCATCATGCGCCTCGTGTGCTCCGCAAACTTCACGACTATCGTCAGCTTTGTGGCCCTCTGGTGTCCGGGACCTTCGTGACCTTCGAGGACCTCATGGAAGTTATGGACATTGGGCGTCGTGGTCGGGCATTTCTCTGTGTGCTGATAGCATGTCGTAAGGCACATTCGCAAGAAAAACGCATTTTTTGGACGTATAGCCGTACGACTTCGCCTTCATGCCGCATAGCGATTTCCTATTAGCGACCCCGGCCACCAACGGTACGTTTGCAGTACAGAGATCGTCACAACTGAATGAAAATGGCCAAAGGATACTAAGCGAACTTGTTGTCGATGGGGACGTTGTATATCAGATGTACTATTACGCCAGGCATGGCTCAGAACACAGCGAGTCCTCACGATAGCGCTGTGAAGTGCATGAACTCACCAAGTTTGCGAGTCGCGGCGACTGGCGTTCTCACCCAGATCATCCCTCGTATTATCAAGTACGAAGAGGAACCCCCCCCCCCTCCAATCTATAGATATACGTTCATATCTACATAGGGCCTTTAATTCAAGAGATGCTCCCGAGCGTCAAGCGACTCGTTCGGAATGCGGAGAACGCCACAGAGCACACTGCCGCCAATGACGAACACCCGTCCCGAGCCACGAAATATCGAGCGTCTGATGTCGACTTCTGTATGCCGTCGTTTTCAGGCACGATGGAGCTTGAAGCCAAATTGGGAGGAAAAGTCAAGCCAACGTACGAGCTTGGGTGAGACGGTTGGGTAGTTTAGGAGCCACCGGCACGCGATGTTGTCTGTATAGATCAAAAATGGTCGACTGTGCAAGTAGTGTCTCCACTTGGCTAGCGCGAGTTTGATCACGTACAGCTCCTTCTCGTGAGCTGGCCAGTTCAGCTGGTGCTGGCCGAACTTCTTCGAGTAGAACGCGAGGGGGTGGTCATAACCGTCGTGGTGCTGTGAGAGTACACCACTGAGGCAGAGACGAGAAGCATCAGTCATGACCACGAGCTCCTCATCGAAATCACTAAGACCAGGGATTGGCGCCTGCTACATTGCCGCTTTGATCACCAGGAAATCGTTCTCCTGAAGCCGTCCACTCTCAGTTTTGTCCTTCTTCACCAAGTCACTCAGTGGCAGCACCATGTCCGTGAACCTGTGGATGAACCGTCCGTAGTAGCCAGCGGGGCCGAGGAATCTCTGAAGCTCCTTCAGGGTTGTAGGCGTCTTCCACGACACGATCGCAGCGTTATTGGTCTTGTACCCTTCAATGTACTCGTAGGAAATCATGTGACCGAGAAACTTCACGGAGGCATGGGCGAAAGAGCATTTCTCAAGACGAGCATACAGCTTATCAGTACGTAGCTCATTGAATACACCACGGGGATGGCGCTTATGCTCTTCTCCAGTCGTTGAGAACACACAAATGTGGTCAAGGTACACGACAACAAAGTCGAACTTCCCGAACAGGAGTTGCATCAACCATCCCGGTGACACCCATTGGGGCGACGCACCACTGGTACGTCTCGGTGCCAGTGCGTAATGCGGAGTATGGATGCGTCGCTTGCTTTACTCCCATCTGGTGACAGCCACTTGCGGTCGAGCAGCGAGTACATACGCGCTCTGGCCATTCAGCCGAACAGCTCTTCAATGTTCGGCAGCGACGTCGGACTCCGAATCCACTCGGCGCGGCTTTGCTGCTTGCTCGTCTTCTTGTCCTTATTAGGTACTCCAAACACGTTCAAAACCCACGGCGGTTCGCTCAACTCAATTCATGGCTTTTCCAACAGATCGTAGACGAAGAGCAGGCATCTTGCTCCATCTTCGACAGGCGAAGCGCAGCGTGACTACTCGGCTGAGCGTCAGGCTTAAGGTTTTAGCTTGGACTGCATTTTGTCGCTCGGGCGGTAGTCCCGTCGGCAGATGTGCCGGAAAGACGTCCCAGCACTCTTCGAGCAGCGCTGCGATGGCAGTCGATGGAATGGATCTCATCGCGTGTTTTCATAAGGAACGTGAACAGGTACCGCGTGTACTCGTAAAAAAAAAAAACACGAAGTGCCGATATCCACTGAAGGTCTGCAACGGTAACATACTGCTGTTCCGTGCAGAACACTTCCCCAGGACAGGTGGCCTGTTTAGGGGTAACCTTACTAAAAGGAGGGTGAGTGGCTTTGCCAAAAATGCATGTTTCACAAAATAGATCCGATATCTGAGAAACTCACCGCTCCCGCCTCAAAGTAGATCTTGTGCAACTCCCTCATGACGTTCACTCCATGGTGCCCCTTCCGCCTAGGCCACCACAACGCCTCCTTAGTGTTAGTCGATCTCGCAAGTAGAGCACACTCTAACTTACCAAGTCCATAAAGGTACAACTCCACTGAGTCGGTGCCACGAGCCGAAGCCTGGTAGCCACTTCTTCATGACGCAGATGGCACTTCGTCTCGTTGATGGTGATTGTGAAACCATCGCGCTTCAGAGCTTTCTTCAGTGAGAGTTGTGTACCGGCGTGGGACGAAGTTGACCCCTTCAACTCGATAGTACGCACCGCACATTGTTGATCCCTCACTAGGAAACGCACAGTCCCTTGCCGCAGATCACGAGTGGGTTCACCGCGGTCTCCATCGTGGGCACGTACGGCTCGAGTGACACGAACAGGCTAACGTCTTTCACACATGTCCTGGTAGCAGAAATTCACACCACGCTCCTTCGCCAGCATGCGCACTTCTAAGTTAAACTGCTTCTTGTCAAACTGGCGCGCTAGGCGTTTGTTACCAATGTTCATCGCGGCTGAGGTTGCCACCGTGATGATCAAGACGGTCGTCACGGCGTGCGGCGTACGTCTTTCAGACTTGCCCTTGTCCCGGCCACTGCCATCTCGACGGCGGCGCTTTAGCTCGGAGCTCGTCAACTCCATCAGCTAAACCTAGGAGAGCACCTTGGCCTGACCAAGCCAACCACGAATGATATACTCCCAGATGGTGGCAGCGCATGCTGTAGAATCATGCTCTCGAACACGTCGCTGAGCTGCGAGTTGATCACGCGTTCGAATGTGATGATTTTGGTATCCAGCGTCTGCAAGAAAATCTCGGAGCTCTCCACCCCCTCCAGACGGAAACGAAACAGGCCATGGTACGCGGCTGGGTAGTCGGTCGGGTCACGGATGCCGAAATGCGACTCAATACTCTGCCAAATCTGGTAGGGTCCCACCAGTCCCTGGACCAGCTTGCGGTACTCGACGGGCAGGCACGACACCAGCCTGTAGCACACTTGGGTCGGTCACTCTCGATCTGGTGCTGCAGACGGGCAGCTTCCTCTGCGTCCGTCACCACGGCCGCGGCGACGTGCTTCCTCTTCTTTTTCTCACTCTTGCCGTTCTTGTCGCCCTTTCCATCGTTGTCATGATCACGCGATGTTACGGCCACCGAAGTGCCAGGGAGCCGCCGTCCTTCCCAGCGGTGTCCACGACGACCGGGGGATAATTCTGGCCTCGGAACGTGAAGGCGTAACGACGGAGAGATGGAGGTCTGGGGGTGGGTGGAGAAATCCAAAGTGTCTGTAATATAAGAGACATTGTCCGTTACGGTCCTAGCTAATCATAGGCTAGGGTCGAGGGAAAAGCACAGGGGAAACGTGAAATCTACAGAGCGAACATCAACCTACAAGGTGGTAGGGCGAGGGTGAGGTGGGGTTGAGCGTACAGTTTCCCCTCTACTATGTGACAGCGCAATTCTGCTATAAGAGGGGCACTCTTTTAAGTCATCCCGCCATTGGGGCGGTCATCCCGACCGAAACCGGACACCATGTGCATCAGCCTTGTAGAGTGGCACCCTCTCAGACACCCAGGCACTCGCATTGTACACTCACAAGACGCAGGCGAACGAGTGGTGTGGGTGAGCGCGTCGAGCCCACCCGGCCATCAAGAAGCATCTACCATACATGTTTTTAAACGCAACTTAAGAACAGGAGACACCGGTGCGTCTGGTGGAGCAAGACCAACCGCCACTGCGGCGCGAGTTCTTGTCGGGCGCCGCCCTGGGACGGCTCAAATGAAAGACCTGCTCTTCCCAAGGTGTATGTCCATAGCGCGTGTGTGATTTCGTATTGGGCTGTCTCTATTGGAGGAATCACTGTCACTTTTGTTTTATAGTTTATGGACGATTCTACTACACGCCGGCCGCCACTGCGGCGCGAGTTCTCGTGGTGCGCGAGGTTGTTTTATGAACCCCCAGTCGCTAGAGAAGATGGCCGAGTGGGACCACCGCAAGTGCGGCGCGTCGAGCGCTGGCCGACTCCACGGTAATCTGTATGGGACTGTCAGAGATGGACGACACGCCACCACAGTAGGCGCAGCGACGAGCTTGTAACCGCAAACACTCGACCACAAGAACACCAAGTTTGGGTAGTGAGCGCGGCCAGTGTTTTAGACCTGGTTCTTCATGGTTGAGTGTTGTCGCTGCCGGGTTCATTTTTGTGTGGCATTCCGAGCCAGTTAGACAGCGATTCTACACACCTAAAACCACCGTCAGCTCCCCCGGGTAAACCACAGGCTATCTGCGGCGTGTGCGTCGCAGTGTGTCTTCATAGCGTTCGATGATGTCAGTGGGTTCAATGGGGGGGGGGGGGGGGGTATTTAATCTTATCCCGCCATTTCTTAAGACGTCGTATATTGCGAACCAGAAACCGCTCATCAAAATTCTCGATCTCCTCTCGTCGGCCAGCCACGATGAGTCAACACCAAGAATAGTCAAGCGCAAATTTTACGGTCGCCAAAATCGTCCTGATGTTTCAGTTGTAGAGAGTTCAGAGTTCAGTTGTAGAGAGGATAATCGGGTTCCTTGTTATTTGTCCCCCTTCCGGAATCGACTGGGGGCGGACCTTTCGAAAAGAGGCGCTACATCCATTCCTATTCAACCATCAGAATCATGTTTTGATTGTCTTGCCCAATAAGACGGCCTCCAGGGCCATGATTTTCGAGTTTTCGACTCTGATTGACTCTGAGTAGCGCCTCTTTTCGAAAGGTCCCCAATCGATTCCGGAAGGGGGTCATATCCAAGTGAGATTAGTACATCCAAGTGCGCATGAGCTCCAATTTGACTAGTACTATACTCTCTTGCTGCTAGCAAATGTTTTGAATGCTACGGTCGCAGGCTACGATGAGGCCAAGATACTACAGATCGTTGTTATGTGTATATCTTGTGAGTGGTCACCCTTCAACGCTTTTGTCTTTCTGAGCTGTATAAGGAAATGACACCGACGCGGACGGCCAGCTTCTTTCAGTTGTTTCTTATACGGTGTATAGCAATATTGCAGAATGTTGTAAGGATGAAGCTTCGTGCCTTCTCAAAGCCAAAAAACGTCGCACCTGATCACTCGCAAGGTGATCCTCGGGACGAGCCTTCTACGATACAAAGGCTTGGAAGCACCCAGGAACTAATATCGTCAACGAACCGGTTAGTTAAAAAAAAAAGACCGAATCCTATCCTGGCTGCGCAACTTCTTCTGGTACTACTCACCATTCACTCATTGAGCCGAAGTAATCCGAAGGAAGAAAAAAAAAGCCGCAAAAGAACCACCACCTGGCATCTATGAGTTTCCACCACAGGGCGCACAGCGCGTCCGGCAACGTCGCCGCACGTGAGGAGTGTGGACGAATGTATGGGAGTCTACCACAAGAAGTCGAGCCAAGGAAGCGTAAAAACCGCGACCGTGTCGACAGAGTTGAGTTAGTGAGGAAGAAGGACGAGCAGAGGCCTAGGAGCCCTGTCTTTCTAGCATGGTCGCGTCCTCTAGCGCCGAGGGTATATGTCAGCGCGCCCGGATGAGTTAGCTGCCAACGACTCCCACATTGCACTCAGTTTGTTTGCGACGATGTTCATTCTTCGAGTGTGAGCCAGCTGCAATGATTTCGATGAAAACAGCCAATCTCATCTCTTCCAGTTGTTTTCCTTGCGATATAAACAGCGGTACATTGCAGCTTCCAGTTGGTTTTCTTGGTACGTAAATCGCAGTGGCGTTACTCCACAATACTGTACGTGTGACACCCCTGCAACACCACCACCCGGATGATCTCTGATGTCTTCGCCTTGACGGCCAATCTTACAAGAGGTACACCCAAGGACCACTTCAGTGGTCGCATAGCTCAGATCAGCCCGACTGCACTCATACATTCCAGATGGCTGTTTGATCAACGCATCAACCCCCAGCTTTCCAACGCAGTGTCATTATTAATAGTGTCTGTCTGTCTCTCTGTCCACCACCCACGGAAGCCTGTTTGTCTTTTAGATATGCGAAAGCCGAGGCGTGTGCGGCAGAAGGCGTGTCCGTTTGCGCGAGTGTGTTATAGTGCCCGAGATCGACGTTATCCCGGCTTGAGCATATCTCCTAATGCTGTTCGAGTCATGAGCAAACGATTTATGCTCTTCTACTCAGAAGAGTTGTTCGAGGTGATGCTCCTTCTGTTCTGCTTGCTAGCTGATTTCCCGGTTGAGCTTCACGCTGGCAACAGTGAATCCGTTGGATGAATTCCTGCCCACGACCCCCCCCCCCCCCCCCCCCATCGCTAATGCTCTCTTCGTATCTATCATCTCTTGCCTGGTGAATCGAATCCAGTCTCAACGCACGCGAGCGCTCATCGAGCGTAAATACACAACGTGCTCAACTACCTCGTGCTGGTGACCTCTCAGCGGGTTCGATGTGTTTTGGTCACATCACCAGTTGCTTCTTCCATTTCAAGCAGGTACTTCATTACCTTCCTACTCCCTCAAATCACAGCACTACAATGCTGACATTGCATGAAGCGATGTATTGTAGACATATTCACGTTCATCGAATACGAAACACAAACCAACCCAACCAGGATCAACGGTACGAATGTGACTAACATCCCAACAGGCAATTTGTCGGGATGTAGGCTCATCAAGTTTCGTGATCCTCCTGGAGTATGGCGCACATTCTTGAGCTTGATCTCCACCAGCATTCCTGTGTTCTCGTCTATGGCTGACAACGTTGCATCGCCCGCCATCGAGACAGGGGGTGATGAGGGAGAATTGGGGTTCGTAGATACTTGCAGCATGGGCACAGCGAATCCCGTGTGGACCAGCAGCCCATCACTCAAACAGCCCGTTAGAACGCTTCAACCGCCAGCTATGTGCGCTTCCCCCAGTCCCTAAACCATCTCTCTGGGTTCTCATTGCAAGGGTAAACGAAATCTCGGCCCACGACGCACAAATGCTTGCTCATTCAAAACCATCCCGCCTCACTCAAGTGACAGGACGAGGATGAGTGATGGAGTCAAGGCAGTGTTTATTGCACTTGGTTTGCGGCTTCTGTCTTCGTCGCGTGTCACGAAGCCATTCTGTGTAGAGCGAGCACGTAGGTGCAAGGCCAGAGGTTTGAAGGGTGAGAGAGAAAAATAATCCGCTTGTTTGCCAATGGTATGTTGCTTCTTCCCTTCATGTATATTTGATATCACCCCATGAGTGTGCGCATTTCAGAACGCCAGAGCTGCCAGAACGCTCCGGGAACGTGTTGGTTGGCAGCTGACCGCCACAGACAGACCACAATTTTCCCTTGCGCGTGCGCTTCGATGCTTTCCTCGTTGCCCCGTATGAGCGTAGTCCACATTGCTTTGACTGCCTGATCTTCTGCACGTTCGATTTGGAGACGTAGTTGAAGATCACCTTGCGGGCTCCCATGAAGCTTCGCCTGGGTCGAGCCGGAACCACTCGATCGTGATCGCGTGGATACGGCTCTTCCTGCTCACACAGCATTTGAGGAGCTCCTTGCTGAGGTGGCCTTCCTCGTGGGTTGCCTCCGCTTCCATGTCGCTGCAGATGTCACGCTTGCTGTCACGGTGCAATCGGATGCGAGAAGCGAGGTGGGTCGAGACAGTGAACCGGACCGTGAGGTACAGGACTTCACATATGTGGTCGTAAGCGCTTGCACGATCTTGGGCCGCGCCAGATTATAGTGAGCACGGCGTGGGCGTCGGGTACGAAGTCACCGACCATGAAGTTGTCCATCTCGACGCCTTTCTTGTTGCAATCACGCTAATCACAGCATGCTCACTTTGAGCCATCAATTCGTCAATCGTACCCCACCATGCATCTCATGATCACACGAGAAGGTGAGTTGCTACACCATCTTGTGCGGAGACCGCCCAGCATCATCACGACGCAACTCATCAACTCACCGTAGAGGACGCCCCCATGGCCCCAGGGAGGACGTCCTCTTGCGTGTGCCCCAGCGGCAGTACGATCCAGAACACTCACTTCCAAACTTGCATCGCAACTAGCACCTGGATACCAT
>JAMFLL010001092.1:0-20270 GCA_027475725.1 Pythium rhizo-oryzae | reverse complement strand
CGTCAGCGACCAAGTAACCCGAGGTGTTAACGTCAGCAGCGACTTTCCAGCCCAAGAACTTGTTGCCTGTGTGCGTACGCGGCCGGCGCCTGCTCGCTTTCGCTGAGCGGCAGTGTTTTCGCCCCGCGCTTCACCACACATCGTCATCGTCATCATCGTCTCCGTCAAAGTCTGATTCACTTGGAGCTCGAGCTGTGCGAATCCTCTTCCTCTTCGACGCACGAATCTCACCCGGTCGAAAGTTGTAGCAGTTCGCGCTACAGTAGCATGTGTCGTTCGGAAACTCGTCGATGCGCTGCCCGCTCACATCTTTTAGGTTCAGAGACACACAGACTTCGGTTGCGCAGAAATGATGCATGGGCTTGTTGCAGCGAGCGCACACACTTCCCAGACCGTCCGGTCCGTCGCCACAGCTAGCACAGACTGGAGATGAATCATCCTTCTGCATACGTCTTGAACCCGACTTGGGCGATGTTAACACGTACTCATCGACCATGTTGGCAGGCAGGTTGTCTTCAGGCTCCCACGTATGGTCATCGTAGCCGACCCAAGCCACCAGAAAATTTCGAGTTACGACGCCGTTCTTGGTCACACTGTTCATGTTGAGAATTGCTTCGACTTCGTATTCGTCGCCCCTCTCACGGGCACCGCCGTTGCCATCAGAAGTACAGTCGTTGCTCATGATATCGCCACTTCTCGTGACGACACGGATCTCCTGGTCGATGTTGGCTTGCTCTGCACCGGTCAAAGTCGCTTCTGCCGAGACAATCTCCGATGTTTGCATTGTTGGCCGAGAACTGTCGTTGATTGCATTCTCAGTGGCTGCAACATCCCCGGTGCCAGATACGTCATCGCCCCCGACTCTACCCGATTCCTTTTCAAGATCCGAAGCTGTGTTGATGGTGCGGGTGGTATTCCCCGTATCATCAATAACAGCTACTGTAGCGATCGCTTGGGAGGTGTCGTTTGCGATCGGTGGGGAAGCAGCAGCGGCAATAAACTCAGCTACCATCGTTGGTGGGAGATTATCTTCCGGCTCCCATGTCGACTCGTCGTAGCCGACCCAAGCAACTTCAAACTTCCGAGCCCCGTTGGTTGTGGCAGAGGTCATGGCCAAGATCCCTTCCACCTCGTACTCCTCAGCGGCAGATTCGCCACCATGATCGTCAGAATTAGAAATCCTTTGCTCTTTTCGTCGCGTCGAATTCCTTGGGTCGCTCTTTCGATCTGTTACCGGTGTCTTCTTATTGCTCGACTTAGCCCTGCTCTTGCTGCTGGATCTCGTCACCATGCCCTTTGACAAACGCGGTGAATTGAAGACTGGCAAGATCAGTCACCCCGAACTTGTCACCCCGACTTTTACTGTCACCCCGAACTTCACGGTCACCCCGAACTTGTCATCCCGAATTCTCCCACAACAACAACCAATCATATCCCAATACATCCCTGGTTTTGTAGTACCTTCAAAACACTGACACCCAACGTTCAATGAGAAAACCAAGCGTTGCTGACAGAATATAACAGACTGACCTTTGTGTAATCGAAAAGTGCATGAAAGCAAGACGATAGTGACACCTTGAAGCCATCACACCATCAAGTATTGTATCGTACCACGACATAGTCAGGTTTCGCTGTTTCCCGACCGACCTAACTACATGCTTTGTGCATGGCGGCAAGTCGGGTCACAGATTGAACCTGAGCTACAATCGACGCAACATTACAAGCTGGCTCGGCGGTCTGACAGCGGCAAAGTCGACTACCCGGACGGCTTGCACCGGCCCACCTTGGGCTACACAAAGAGAGGGCCAGATCCTCTCAAACAAATTTGGCGGATCAGCGAATCTCAATATGTAGCCGTGGACCTATGCGTGGACATTCCTTTGGCTGTCAACAACGCTTGCTATCACAACTGCCTGCCACATTTAGCAACGCATGCGTCTTCATGGTCCGATGCCGTACTCTGGGCAGAGGCTACACGCTCGCAAGAATGAGGCGACGGCTGCATCACTCAACTTGGCATCAAGAAGGTACGTGGCGCCGGACGGGTATCGCGGGACGTCAACTGATATCGCGCGCGCTAGTCAGCGTACGCTGCGATAACCGGATCGTGCAGCCGGCGTGTGCACGTCTGCAGTCACTACGGCAACAAGTGAATCGAAGGTGGACAGCACGACACGACATCGTGGACGCCACTGGTTGGACGTTGGCTGTCGCGCAGGCTCTCGTAGTGTCGGACGGACAGCGAGGCAGGATCGTGGGCATTATCGGTCGCGCCCGAAACGGCCGGATTGCGCGCACCATGAGCGCTGGCGCCCGCGCTACGGACAGACAGCACGATGCAGGATCGTGGACGCGAGCGCCCGCGCGCGGCAACTGGATCGCGCGGCAACGGACGGTCAGCACGGCGCAGGATCGTGCGCGCGGCGCCGGCGCGACGGAGACAGGATCGAGCAGCGAGGCTGCGCGACGGCGACTGGATCGCGCAGCGACGGACGGACAGCACGGCGCGGGATCGTGCGCGCGGCGCCGGCGCGACGGAGACAGGATCGCGCAGCGAGGCCGCGCGACGGCGACTGGATCGCGCAGCGACGGACGGACAGCACAGCGCGGGATCGTGTTGGGAACGACCGACAGCAAGCGGAAGAATCAGGAGCAACGGCACTCGCGTGGCGGCAACTAGATCGCGCGGCGACGGACGCACATCACGGCCCACAACTCTGGGGATACGCTGTCGCGTCGAGAGAGTGGATCGCGCGTATCTTTGGCGTCGGCTGTCGCGCTGAAACAACGGGATCGCGCAGATAGATCATATCTTCACTGCATGACATGCCGCAGTGGTAAATACTGAAAGACCACCACGGGCTGAGAATTTCTTTGTGGGGCCGAGTTTGGGATGATTCGGCTCACGGGACAAACAGCAAAGTGAACACACATGGTTTTGGCCAATCGGAGACTTGTCATCCCGAATTCCGTCCCTGAATTCGGGATGACAGTTGAGTCGAACAATCAGTGCTGTTGGTCGCCTGAATCAGCGGAGGAGCAACGACAGTTGTTTCGATTGTGACCAATCAAGTCACAACGACCTTTTGTCATCCCGAATCCTGGGACGGAGTTCGGGATGACAGTTCTTTTAGCCAATCACCTTTGAGGCTTCGAGAGGCTGTGAAGTGGCACTGCGACAACTGCGCGTCAGCAGTTGTCTGACCAATCAATGGGCACAAAATTTTATCTGGGCGCCAATCACAGAACGGATGATGGGTGAGTAGGGTTACTTCTGCTTTCCAGGATTCCAGAATCCTGCACAATGACCGCACACCGGACATTTGAGGTCATTCGACGATTCTGCTGCCGTACCGCCCAGACGACGCAAAGGTACGAAAGCGCACGAAAATGGAAAGCGACCACACAGGTGCTGACGCCGATATTCAGCTCTCGATAGTGATCTCGATTCCTGTTTAGTGGTGCGTGTAAGCGTTCTTCTGCTGTGGCGGTCGGTGGTCGTGTCTTTGCTCTGTGCTTCGATTGTGTGCGTGGCCACTGTCGCGTACAGAGACTCGCTGATCCGCCAATTCATATTGAGAGGACCTGGCCCTCTCTGTACGCGGCGCTAGGTGGCCAGTGCATTTGCGCTGGTGGTGGCGTTGACTAGGGAGACCGAGTGCCCTTGGCGCAAGGACGACCGGCCTGATGACCACCAACAGCGGCAATCCCGCACAGCGCATTACGCCCAGCACGACGGCAGGACACGCCACCGACCAGCAGCATGGCACAACACGCTCCACGCGCAGCGTGACGGCGGCCTCGCGTGCCAGGGTGGTCGATGCAAGGATGCGAAGACAGACAGCAAACGCCTTGAGCTCCACGACACCTGCGGACACCACAACGACAGCCGAAAGCAAACGGGGAGAGACGGTCGCCAATGCAGCCTCAACAATGACGGCAAAGGCCAGGCCAACAAGTGGACGCAACCCCGCGGGCGGCAGCGTGCAAGCGAAGAGCGCCGACGCTGCTGGCTCTGCTGCGACCAGCAAGCCGGCAGTCCCAGCGGCGGCGCAGGCCAAGACGACGGACGAGCGCAGCGTCGCGGACGGCAGCGTGCAAGCGAAGAGCGCCGACGCTGCTGGCTCTGCTGCGACCAGCAAGCCGGCAGTCCCAGCGGCGGCGCAGGCCAAGATGACGGACGAGCGCAGCGTCGCGGACGGCAGCGTGCAAGCGAAGAGCGCCGACGCTGCTGGCTCTGCTGCGACTAGCAAGCCGGCAGCGGCGGCGCAGGCCCAGTCGAGTGATGGGAGCGCCCAGTCAAGCAATGGGAGCAGCGATGAGAGCCCACAACAAAAGACGGCCGGGTCTACGAAACGCAAGGCTGATAATGACGATTCATCTCCCAAGCCGAAGAGGGCGAATAAGAAGAAGAAGAGTGAGCGAAAAAAGCAGAGAGACAAGGATAAGCTCAAAGCAGAAACGAAAGTCGAAGAGGAAGTCGAATCGGAGAGGAGAAGCCGAAACCGCTGCCGATGCGTCGCCCAGTCTGGAGGAAAGTGACGATCATGATGATGCTCAAGCGTGCGACGATCCCGCGCCTTCAACAGCCCCGGCCCAGGTTGGTGCTGTGACGCAACCTTCTGTTGTTGGACCAGCCAACAGTTCTGCAGAGAGACCAAGGCCGTTCACATATTTTCAGACACTACCGGCCAAGTTCCCTCCCACCACCGCAGCATTGCGAACCACTCTCGGCTCCTCGTCAACGTCAACGTCAACGTCTGCGCCTGCATCTTCCGCAAGCACTGCGGTTTCGACAGCTCCCTCAGGCCGAGGGGGAAGGAACCCAGGGAGCCACCACCAGGTTGTCGACTAAGTGAAGAAGATGACGATGCCGAGGAGGAGGAGGACGGCAACGACGAAGAAGAGGGCGATGTCGGTGCGGAAGAAGACGAGGTTGACGAGGAAGAGCCTGGCTCTCCGTCTGGGTCTTCCGCCAGCGCCACGAGAACGCCAGATCGCCCAGATTCCCGGGGTAAAGCACGCAAGGAGCCCCCGTCCACGCTACGAGAGCAGGAGGACGAAGAGGAAGCCGAAGAGGAAGAGGAACAGGATGAGGATGAAGAAGAAGAGTCGGATGCTCCGCCTGTGTCCTCCGCCAGTATTACGCGGAAGCCGACTCGTTCAAACAGTGATCTACCGGCGAAGGGCAAGAGAAAACGTGGGCAAGGCAAACACGAGGGGCAAAGAAAGCGTGGAAGGACCAGCGCGCAATAGACCAAGACGCGGATGAAGGTGAGTCGGAGGACTCCTACCACCCGCCAGAACGGGTACGACTTCGAAATGGAGATGAGCTTCCGAAGGACTACGAGCCGGTAGAGGACGTTAAAAATTATCGGACGGGCCCTGACGGTAAGATCTGGCAGCTGCTCGTCAAGTTCCCGAGGAAGAAGAAGCTGGAGTGGGTGCTCGTTGAGCATATTTCCAACATGGACGCGTTCAAATATCAAATCGAGACTATCCGGCAATGGAAGAATTCAGGTGTGAGCACACTTCGGAGCTTTCTCGCTACGCCCGAAGGGAAAAAGCGCAGCCGCCAGCGCTCGTCTCAAGGTGCCGACGACGGTCTGATGACATGCGCTTACGATGCTGTTGGTGTGGCGCTCGACCTACTTCACCTACCCAATCCAGTAAACGCCAAGATGATTGCGGAGTTCAGACTTGCTGGTGCAAAACGTCGCAACGTCAGTGTCGAAGAGTTCGAGCGCAGGGGTGTGGCTTGGAAAGCGCTGCGCGCGTTCATCGCCAAGCTGGGCTTGATCAACATGGATGTCGTGGACAATAACCTATACTTTGGAGACGGCGTGGGCGTCGACGCGATAGCCAAGCTTAAGCTGAGTGATGGGGTTTACTTGATTGGTGGGATATCCGTCGAGATGATCGGGCACTGTGTCGTTGCTGAGGTGACTGCCGGAGGGAAGGGTGTGTTCATCTATGACAAAGACGAGCTCGAAGACATCAGATGGCTGCGTAGGTGGTTGCGTAGCGTCTCCTACGTCCGACAAGTTCTCCCGGCCAGCTCACACAACAAGAACATTTGAGTACGTGTAAGCAGTGAAGTGATTGTTGTTTTTGGTTGTGAAATGTATTGAGGTATTTACTTCAGATGCTGTTTGTCTTTGTTGCTCTAGCAAAATGATGTGACTAGCACTTAGTGATGTCAAGTGTCACACCTTTACAGCTCGGCATGGTTTGAGTTGCCTATTTGTTGGTCGGACTGAAGATGTGGAACTGGCTAGCACAACGTGCATCACAAGTGGCTCGGCTTGACGAAAGTGAAAACTTCGACCAGCCCCTCTTTGTATGTGACTGGAACGCGAAGTGTCGAAACTAGTTTCCAGGCCTGGCAGAAGGTATTGGTGCAGCTTTGACGATGCCGTGTACAGGGTAAACGTGTCAAGGCAATGAGGCGCAACTTTGGGAGAAAGCAAATGTCCTCAAATTTCAACATCGCGGGAGGGTCGAAGACGGTATTGTGCGAGAAAATGTGTGTCACACTCATCAACCCTGGGATATCAACAAGATCGATTTCTGTGATATCTGCAGTCACAACCTGAAGCTTTGTCATTCGCGGTTCGTTTTCGACGTTCTCCGCGACAATTTGTTTTGTCAACGCCGTTAGCTCAGGCCTCATCTCGACACAGACAGCTTTAGCGAACCGACTTTGTAGCGCCACTTGAATGGAGACGTTTCCAACACCAGATCCGATGTCGGCAAAACAATCATGAGGGAGAATATCGCCGAAGCTTGAAAGCAAATGAGTCACGCCAACAAGCGACATCTCACCGGCGTTGAGTCCCGTGCGTCCTGAAGGCTGGCGTATGTCTGCACGGGAAATGTGCTCTAGCATTTTGGTGACAATCTCGTACGTCGCAGCCTCTGAGTGTGGCTCCAAGGATGACAGATTGCCAAACGGCACACGCCGGAAGGCTTCAAGAAGCGACAGCACGCCATCATAGTACTCTGCTTTCGTCCTGTGTGGCGGTGTATGGAGCCCATCCGTTAGTGGACCGTGAATGTTATTGATGTCAGTGGTGATTGCCTCAATCCGTTCATGCACCGATGTCGGCACACTGGAGTTGGTCGAACTTGATTTTGCACCACAAGTACGATCGGAATGCTATGTTTTGCGTGTGGTTGCTGGTTGGTCGGGAAGCTCCTCGGAATGTGTGGACAGGAGCCAGTCGAACGCGCCTTCTTCCTCCATTTGGGGCAATTTCAGTCCCGTCAAACAGGTTCATGCGCGACCATCTGTTGGCTGGGCTTCACTGCGTCCGGGTGCTTTCTGAGTCGGTGTCGAACGTACGTGTTGTACTTCACGAAGGGGGCGTGGTCGCAGAACTCACACTGCAAGTTCCTTTCATTTCTGTCTCGCCGTTTGTCTCGAGCTGCGAGTTGCTTCACAGATGGGGAATGCGCCTTGCAGTTCCCCAAGTGATCGAGGACATTGCTCCACTTTGCTCCTCGGTAGGCGCGAGCAATGGACCCTCCCGGTTTGTACGATCGAGGGTACGCGCGAACGTCACCAAGAACTGATGTTCGGTTGTACGGACATGGGAACTGGATCGCGTGGTGGACGATAACAGTTGAGCGTCGCTGTTGACCGCACACACACCGTGGAGATAGGTTGCTGTAGAGCGTTGAATAGCGTACGTTACATTGCACCGAAGTACAATACAATCGCCTTGGTTGACGCGCAACTGCTGCATCCTCTTAGATGGTTGTAATTCCTCGCTTATCGTCGATAGCGAAACAATACCTTCACCTCCAATGCAAACCAAGACACAAACCACCGAGGCGTTGTCATGCGTTGTCATGTCACGCACGCACGTCGGTGTCGCAGCAAATCGCTCGGCGTGGAGAAGATGCCAATGAAACACTCTCATGTCATGCCAACGTTCCTTGTCGAGGGCTTCTTCAACAGCCTTGGTGAGATCGTAGGCGCTTGCATTTCCAACGACATGACCAAGAGTCACGACGCAGATCGCGGGCTTGCTACTGCTGTTCAGCGCTTCCAGCGCGACAGCTTGCGCGGCAGTGGAGAGTGTGTCTGCGGAAAGATCAAGCTTTGTGCGCACGTACGTCGGCTCCATACTCTTGTGGTTTCTTTGCGAATATAGTTCGGGATGACACCGCTTCTCCACCCACCCGCACCACACCACCCCTCGCCTCTGCCCAGCAACCTGTACTGTAACGCACTCAATTGTCGCCGCAACCAAAAAGACCCCTGCGGAGTGGTACAATGTATCTTCGGATGACTGTCTCTACCCTCAGGATTGTTTTCTTCGCAAAATTAGCTGACGGCATGGTTTCTTCCAATGAGATCGCGAACGGAAAACGCGTTAAATGACCAAATTCCGGTCATTGTGATAATATCCAACAAAAAATTGGGCCGAAAAAACAGAAAGTACAACCGGAAAACAGGGTTAAATAGCCATGTTGTCGTCATTTAAGCCCTTCACTATGGAAATTGGGGTATACTAAATCCAAGTGTAAAGGGCGGCAACGAAAGGGTTAAGACGTCTACGGGGTAGACGCTCTTCCTCCCCCCCCCTCCCCCCCCCCCCCCCTGGCTGGGTATCGAGGCAGCCCCTCCGTACCCGGCTTAGACCTAGCGAATCGAAGCAGGGGTTCTGAGGGACTTTGAGGGCTAGAACTGGCTAAGTGTGGAAACTACCATTGTGGTCGCATTTCCCCTTTGACCTAAGCTCAAAAGAACCATCAATAAAGGGTACACAACGTGAGGGACAAGCCAGAGCTGGTTGAGAACCCAGCTTGCTCGCTTGTCTTTTTATTACCAGCTAGCAGTGCGACCCCTTTCGCTGGTACTAGCTGGTAGAGAGAGTAACAGAGCCTATCTGCGTTTTGCTTTGCATACACAACTTCATCAGACAAAGCCGAGACGAGATTCAGTCAAATATACAATTCTTCCTCGTACCCTCTCTCTCTCTCTCTCTCTCTCTCTCTCTCTCTCTCTCTCTCTCTCTCTCTCTCTCTCTCTCTCTCTCTCGGGTTACTCTCTCATATGAGGTTGTGACACCAGCTATCAATCTTGGCAGCAGCTATAACCACTGGGCTCGCTTTCTTGTTCTACAATGAGTGATTGGATTTCGGCCTTGTAGCGCGCGAGAGTTGCGGACGATATGCCATAGCAGTTGAGAGAGGACAACTTAAGACTCACGTAGTATCAGAAATGGTGACGTTGACCAGTTGAGGGATTGCGTTCGACTTGTGCGTCGTCAGCTTTGTATAGGATTGCAAGTGCTGCAACGAAGGCGGCCTTTTACTCCGACTTGCTTCACTAGGGTTAGTCCTCAGAAAAGCTTCAAGTTCGCGTGCTTGCCCGCGAAGGCACCAGTGCTGGCATGTGTATCTATGATGATTGGTAAATGCATCCAAGAGCGCTGCAAGTGAAAGCCTTTAGCTCAGTGCTGAAGCTCCATCTCTCTGTAGCCACCTGGCAGACGATCTTGCACCCCTCCTCATTGCAGCAAAGTGCATATCGTAGATGATGTCTTTGACAAGTCGGTGCTCCACCTTCAAGATATTCCGTGTATGCTTCTTCACATTCATCATCACATGAAAGAAGCACATCAAGTGCTGAGGCCTTGGTAGGCCACGCTGCTCGCGAACGTTGCTGACAACGTTGAAGAGAGCATCGTCCGCGTCTGACATGATCAGCTTCATCTCAGGAGGACGCCCGACATGGCGCTCGTATGCTTCGAAGAGACTGTTCAGCGCTCGTTCAAAAATAGAGGTCGTGAACCAAGACGTGATGGAACTGGCCACAAGGGGGAAAGAGCGCACCAGATCCGAAACACCAAAAATGATGACGGGGAAACCGGACTGGTTCAACTTTAACGGTGCGTCGACATGCAGCGTGAGCTCGACGACAGAGCTCAAGCGATCGATTCGCATCCCTGAAAGACCGAAGGCGAACGGGTCCGTGGAGCGATTCGGCCGCTCTTTAGCGCTTGAGTTCAAGCCCACCAGTCTGCTCATCGTCTCGACAAGCGCGTCGTCAAGCATGCGTGTCTTCTTGTAGTTGTAGCTGAAACGCTGGATTTGAGGCAGCTTAGGGTTGTTCGGCCGCTGGTCGATCTGGGTTGCGTTGAATCAACTCGTTTTGGATTCGAGCTGATCGTACGTGTTGCTGCATTCGCTCTGCGATGTAGCGCTTTGCCTCAAGAACGCTTTCACAGTCATCTTGCTGCGCAATCTCAAGACGACTCGAGGGCTCTGTAGCGGGATCCGACTTCGCGTGGATATGTTTATACCGACCATGCTGCTGGCCACAGTGGTCAGCCAAGGCGCGTTCTTTGTCAACAAGCACCTGCGACCCCGGATTGCTTTGTACCCCTCCCAGACACGACTTCCCTTCCGCCTCAGGCGTCTGCAGTTTCCTGTGCGTCTCGCTTTTTGCCGTGGCGATCAACAAGGCCCAAGGGCGGACCCTCGATACAGTCGGCTTCCACCTGCCCAATCAGCTCTTCGCTCACCGTCAACTGTATGTCACGCTCACACGGACGCGAACCGGACCAGCGGGAATCGTCTTCTGCAACAGCGGTGAGGACAGCACCACGCCGGTTGGGAATGTCGTCTAGTCCGGAATCTTCAGCTAATTGTGCGTTTTTATTTATTTTTTAACAATAGATATGAAATTTTCAAAAACATAATTTTGGTTCGGGCAGAACGTTTTGGTTGAGCGGCGTGCCTCCTAGTTTCCTACTATTTACTTTCTCTGTTTTCTCAAAAAATGGAGAAATTCGCCATCCACAACCAGTCGAAAGCCAGCGAAACACTCACGTGACCAAAGATGGGGCGCGTTTGGTGACTCGACCCTACCCCTCCTGGCGATGACACCCATTTTGGACAAAATGAAATTATACCATTGGTTAAAATCAAAACCTATTCAAACTTGATGATTGGTCTATAGTCTCTTGTGCGTGTTATTATTGGGTAAAATATATAGTTCGATTTCCCTGGTCCCACTGTCACGACGCTTGTTTCAGACTGCCCAGGCTATGCACGAACTGAGCTCCTCGTTCGGAATTGGCGCATCCACAACCGGATTGTGGCTGACGAAAATCTACCCACAGAGGAAGCGAGGCCCTCAATCCAAACTCCTCCCCCTCGCCGCCGCAACTGCGGGACTTCCATTCTCCGCTGCTCCTGTCGCTCTCTGCACCGCCACACGGGCGTGTATCTGTCGCTGTGTGACTCTGCTCCCCGCGCCTTCACTTTCGGAATACCGCTCGCAGCACCATGGGCCAGAGCGTGTCGGCGGACGACAAGCACAAGCCGCTGATCATCCAGCGGCAGTTCGAGCCGACGATCCATCGGCGCTTCATCAAGGACCGTGTCGTGTCGATCGAGCTCGAGGACAATTTCTGGACCAAGCCGCGCACGGAAGAGGCAGAGATCGTCGACAAGCGCTCAGGCCAGGTGCTCTTCCGTTTGCCGCCGCAGGACGGCAACCCGGCGACCAAGCACACGCGCCACCAGCTCCTGGACGCGTTCCGCGTACCCGTGGTCGGTCTCGAGTGGACTAACGAGAAGCCCACGCTCGCCGAGTACATCATCACGCCCGGCGGCGCCAACCCGAATGGCGAGGAGATCTTCCGATTCGGCACGCAGTTCAACCCCTTCTTCTACCCGCTCGAGCTCGCGCTCAACAAGGAGTCACCCGAGGACTGCGTCAAGCTGTACGTGATCGGCCGCTGGCTCGCGCGCCGCGCGGTCATGGGCATCCGCCGCGGAGAGCAGGGCAACGTCTACAAGATCGCCGAGATGAACGCCGTGGGCAGCGTCACCGGCTCCACCTACCGACTCGACATTGCGCCAGGCGTCGATATCGCGCTCATGCTCATGTTCGCCGCCGCCATGGATGAGCAGTCTCGACTCCACGAGACCGGTTCGGATCGCTCAGCGCTGCGCAGCGAGATTCGCCGAGAGCAGCGTCTCCAACGCCAGCTTGCCCAGCAGCAACAGCAGCAGCAGCAACAACAAATGTCGGCGCCGAACGTCGCGCTGCTGGCGACCGGCTCACAACAACCCAAGTCGACGGCGACCACGATCACGTCTGTGCCCATTGCGGCAAAGACCTCTAATCCCCCGTGAGGTCACTGCCGAGACATGACGCCGTTCGGTGTGGGTGTTCGAGCACTTACGGGTGGGTTCTCCTTCGTTCGGACGTCGGGCACGCACAGGCAGCACGGAGAGCTTGAGTATTGGGGTGAAACAATGCACGTATCTATTTGGTTACCTTTTTGACACGAGGACCCATCGCCTTCTTGATTGTTGTTACCAGGAACGCACAAAAACCGGGTTTGTGTGGCCAGCGGATCATTGACTCCGTGCAATTCCCATGCTCGCAGCACTCGTGGCGCTCGCCTTCGCCGTGCCATGGTCGCTGGCGAGACCGATGCCGTGGATACCGTTTACTACGAGCTGCCCAACTCAACTTGCACGCGCAATTTTCCCCGCCCCTGGTCTGGAATAGAGACGTATCGTGATGGCCGAATCATCCTTGCATTGAATGCTGGACGCCCTCTACTACAACGCGGTTGCGGTTGCAACGAACAGCGACGCAAATGAATGAACGGTTCGCTTCCTTTTTACAGATTGCGTTTGATGCCGTAATGCTAGTTGGCGACGATGAGAGGCAGAAGATTTATCGCAATATACCACCGAGGCGTCTTGACCTTGGCTAGTGCGTTATCGCCGCAACTATGTCGCAAAGCACACCCAGCGACGACTTCTTTCCAGTTTGTCGCCCAAGCACGAGCTGTGTGTACATGGTCGACACATCCTCCGCGAACTGCACAAACGCGGGCTTAGCGTCAAACCCTGGGACCGTCGATAGGATCTCTGTCACCGCCAGACGCAGCGCCGCCGCCACGCCCACTCCACTTGCATCGATCGCGTCGTTTGCAGCGCTGAGAAGACGCGCAGCGACCGTGGTGTGCGGCGCGTCCATAAATTCGTACTCGCCGGTCGTGAGGTTCGCGTGCAGCCCGCCGCCGTACACCCACTCGCCGTCTAACTCAGGGTGCTTCGGCGTGGCGCTCGTGCAGTCGTCCATCGCGCCGACGTACACCATTCGCTCGTCGTTGAAATTCGTGCGGCAGCGGACCGGTGTTAGAAAGCGCAGGATGCTAGCCGTCGCAAACACCATGGCTGGACTGGCGCGGTATGCGTCGTCAGCGATGACGTTGGCTCGGATTGACGGTAAGAGCCGCGCGATAAAGTGCAGCCACGCGTTCTGGGTGACCCAGAGGTTCACCAGTCCAAAGTGCGCGTGGCTGCTGCGGTGGGTCCACTCGTTGTACACGCGTAGTGCCGTCTCCCGCGGCACGCCCTCACGCTCGAGCGAAGGGAGCAGGTCGAACGCAAACAGTGCGTCGCGGTACGCGAGTACGTCCGGCAGCGTGCGGGCTTCGTTGTTGGTCTTGAACCGCGACAGCGCGAGCACGTACACGAGCGCTGAGCTCGTCGCGTTGGCGATGCGCAGCTTTAGCTTCTGGTCGAGTAGCAGCTCGTCTCTCGTGGCACGCACGACGACGCCCGGGACGGTCGCGGTCGTGAGGCGGTCCACGTCCAGTACGCCGGCGCTGTCCTGGATCGCGAGCACTTTGGAGGGCCAGGGCTCGGCGAGCGGCACGAGTGGGTCGGTCACGCGATGCGACGTGAGGCGGTCGACCATGGTATTGTGGAAATGGACTTTGGCGTCGAGGTACTGCGCGAATGCAGCCCACGCAGCGCTCGTTCGCGCTGGACACTCGGCCCACTGCGCCTCGAGCACGCGCGCACGCAGCAGGTCACCGTTCGACGGCACGTTGTCCGTGTTGATTACCGAGAGCACGTTGTCTAGCGGAACGATAAGCACAGCACTGTGAGTAAATTGATTAGGTGGTCGCACGATCGACCCGGATGGGACTGGGGCACATACCTGGGATGTACGTGTGGCACGCAAAGAGGAACATGGCGAGGTCTCGCAGCGCGGCGCTGCCGGGCGCAAAGCCCCCGTCCGTGATGCCGACGCCCACGAAGCGCAGCGCCACGAGCGTCTGCGGCAGCCGCAGGAACACGCGGCGGTCCACGTCTCGCGCGAACGCGCCGACGCCGGCGAGCCGCACGGTCTCGGTGGTCACGCGGCCGTCGCGGTGGATCGTGTCGACCTCGTAGCACAGCCCGGCGGCGGCGCATGCATCGGCAAAGCCCACGCCGCGCGGCTGGAAGACCGCGACGCGCGGGACGTCGTCATCGCCGCCGTGGCTGTTGCCGCTCGCGCGCTGGAGCACGGGCACGAGCACGGCGCGCTGTGGAGGTCGCCCCGCCGTGCGACACGCAGCGTGGACCGGCAGTCAGTTGGGAAGGGAAGATCCGCCCCATGCGCGGGGAAGGCGGCACTGTACGTACGAGGAAGCGGCCGCTGCCCACGCAGACGGCGCGCGTGTCGCGAGGGATCTCCGCGGGCGACGCCATGAGGAAGGATTGGGAAGCGAGCGTTTTATCGTCGGATACCGGAGCCGTTCAATCGCTTCGCCGGCTGCGGGTGGGATCTACTGGAATAAGAATGAACCCCCGGCAGGGGCGGTGGCGTGACGGTTCCGAGCGGCATCACTCGCTTAGACTTCTTCTCTTCTCCGGGCGGATTGACGACACCGGCGCGCGCAGAGGACAGCGCCCGCGCGGAATGACGCGGGTCAAACGGCGCAGCGCAGCCGGCGGCGAGGAAAAGCGTATCCATCGGCGGCGGAGGGACGCCGCGTTCTCATGATCCCCCCACATGGCGGAAAGTGGGGTCGTGGCGTCGCGTCATCAGGGAGCGCGTAATACCTGACGCCAAAGCGGCCACACGACCGCATTTTCAGCCAATCATTTCTCGTTTGAACCAATTTGGCGGCTACTCATTGGCTGAAATACAATACACCTGCGTTCGATTTTTCTGGCGCTCTCCATGGGGGAGCCTCCAGGAGATCACTTGCGCGGCTGGACTCACTCGCTCTCTCGCTCTCTCTCTCAGTTCCTGTATCGCGTGCGGGACCTCCACCGCCAGCCCCCACCGCTGCCCCCCTCCAGCGCTCCGCGCTCCCTCCCACGTCACTCGTGCGATGCCGCCCTCGTCGTCGTCGGCGTCCACTTTGTCGTCTTCCGGCTCCTCCGCGAGCGCCATGATGCACCTCTCCTCCTCCACCGCCGCCCCGACCTCGCCGCTGGCCGCCGACGAGCTGCGCCGCGACTGCGGCTACTGCGCGAACGGCAAGACGCTGCGCGACATCCTGCCGCCTAAGAAGTGCGACTACTGCTTCAAGTTCAAGTGTCAGTTCTGCACGCTGCGCTTCCCGCTCATCAAGGTCCGCAAGGGGCTGCCCAAGGCTATGAAGGGCAACTCGCGCATCTGCCTGCACTGCTTCCACCAGATGTGGACAGACCACGCAGCTGCCGGCGCGCTCTCCTCGGGCGCGGAGATGACCCCGTCGACGCGTCGCCGTGACTCGCTCGGGCGCCGCGAGTCGCTGTCGAACAACCGCGCGACCTCCTGGGGGGAAGACGACGACCCGACGGCCTACGACGCGGCGGCGCTGCGCGAGTCCATGCTGCGCGACTCGTTCAATGCGGGCGGCGGAGCGGATGCGAGCCTGGCGGCCATCGATGAGGTGGCTGCGTCGCCGACGCCTGGCAGCAGTAACCCACCGAGCGCGGCCAAGCGTGTTGCGCGCACGCTCGGGCTCGTCATTCGCACGGACACACCCAAGCCGCAAGACGTGGTGCACGTCGTGGACCTGTGGCTCTCGCTCTTTGCAGCCGCGACGCTGCTCGTCGTCGTGCTGGTGGACAACCTCACGCTGCAGCAGCGCGTCGCATTCTGCGTGGTCATCTACGGCGGGTTCTTGGCAGTGCATCCGTGGATCCACAACGTAACGGTCGCGTCCCCACGCGGACGCTCGCCACCAGCGTTGATGCGCCGGCGTTCGTCCGCTGCCACGGCGCCGTCCACGTACGTGGCCGGTAGAAAGTCGGTCTCGGAGCCGGAGCCGGAGCTCGCGCCTCAACCGGTGGATATCGCGCCCTCGACGACGGTACCAGTGGTGTTCCGTCCGACGCTTGTGAAGATGCAGGAGCGCTTCACGCGCTACCTAAGCGACCCGACACAGTGGAAGCTCGTCAAGACCACCAGCGGTGGCAAGATCTACGAGATACCGAACGAGCTCCCGCAAGCGCTCTTCATGCTGGTACGATTCGCTCGTCTTGCGGGTTGTTTCTAGAACGCGGTGAGCTAACGATTCTCCCCTTGCTTCCTGTAGGACATGTTCATCTCGGGCATCTCGATCAGCGACTTTCTCAGCTACATGAACCGCACCGACCTCAAGGACCGCGCCGTGTGGGACTGGAACGTCGGCGCGTTCGAGATCGTCGAGGAGTACGCGGACGACGACACATGCATCGTGTACAACGCGCAGAAGGCGTTCATGGGTGGCTTCGTGAGCGCGCGCGACTTCTGCTTGCTTTACAAGCGCTCGGCAACGACCACAATCTACGCGAGCGTCGAACACCCCAAGGTTCCCGAGCGACAGGGAGCCACACGCGGCATCGTGCACTTGGCCGGGCTCAACTGCACGCCGACCAAGAATGCCAAGGGAGAGGACGGCTTCCAGCTGCAGTACATGGTTCAGGTGGACATCGGTGGCAGCATCCCCACGCGACTCATGTACAATGGCCAGGTGGACAACATGGACAAGATGATCAAGTCGTTCCGCCAGGCCCACAAGCTATTCACGAAACGCGCTATGAAATAGACAAGCCTCCCCCACAGGCCCCTCCTTTGACATACTCACTCGCGTGCTCGTTTTTTCTTTCTTCCTCGTTCCACCCTACTTGTTCTTCTTCGTCCGTCCTTGCCCCTGGGACCGTGTTCGCGGAATAAATACTGGCGGGGGGATCATCTCGCGCGTTCGCACACATTCTTACGACTCTCATGCCTCCTCCTCGTCGGCGGCGTCGATGTCCGTACCGCGCAGCGTCGAGTCCACGAGCTTGTCTAGCATGTACATGAATGCTGGGTTCTCCTTGACCCAAATGATGAATTTGGTCGCTTGTGACGGCGTCAGGATGTGCTGCAGCTCGGCAATCTGCGACTCGAGTGCCGTATTCTTGTAATCCGTGACCTGCTCGAGCTTCTTGACGATGCCCAGCGTGTGGTTCAGGTCGTCGCGGATCTTCTTGATGGATGCGCGGCGCTCCAAAAGCTGACGCTGCTGCGCAGGCGACACCGCGAGTTCCTTCGCCAGGATGCCCCAGAGACTCATAGGCGACATACCCGCATCCGTAGCCGAGATCGAGTCGTCTGAGACGTCCTTGTCGCGCGCTATCATCTCGCTGCTTTGCTCGACCGTGTACAGACAAAGCTTCGTAACCTGGGTGGGCAGCAGCAGCTCACGAATACGCGCAAGGTGGAACTGGAGTTTCTCGCGCCGCTTCGGCCCGTA
Organism: Pythium rhizo-oryzae; assembly: GCA_027475725.1. Taxonomy (NCBI): domain Eukaryota; phylum Oomycota; class Peronosporomycetes; order Pythiales; family Pythiaceae; genus Pythium; species Pythium rhizo-oryzae. Next base: position 2,739 of record JAMFLL010001092.1, on the reverse strand, counting down.
ATCCGAGTAGGTCACCTTGTACATGTTGACGAACTGCGCGACCTCTTGCTCGGACGCGCCACGCGCTAACATCTCCCGCATCTGGTCTTTAATCTCTTGCTTCTCGCGCTGCTCGCTCAGCAGTGCGTCTTTGCCAATCTTAAGCCGCATCTTGAGGTCCATGTTCTCGGCCTCGAGGCGCCGCAGCCGGATCTCATTCTCCTCCATCTGCTGCATCTTGCGCTTGCGGAACTCGCGCACTGACGCCAGGTTCTTCACGCGTCGGAGCTGCTTCTTCTGCTCATCATCGACGCCGATGCGGCGCTTCTTGCCCTTTCCCTTCCCCTTGGCATTCGTCGGCGTTGTGCCCGACGAAGCGGCACCGTCACTACCCATCGCGAAGTCGCCGTCTTCATCCTCGTCAAAGTCTTCATCGTACATGGATGAAGCGACAGATGCCTTGGATGAGAGTGCCGACGTCGCCAAATCCATGCCCGCCGGCATCGCCATCCCCATGTTCATCGCGGCGGCGTACGCGTCTCGACTTCCGCCACCGACGGCAGCGTTCGCGCGTGCCGTCTCGCTCAGATGCGTGTCCAGCAGCGCCGCAGTGAGCGCCGGCGTCGCGTTGACGCCGGCGAGTGCCGCGGAGAATCGCCCCGTGTCTGTCGCACCCAGCGTAGGCGAAGCGGTCGCTGCCGTTGCTGGCGGCGGCGGGGGCAGACTGCTCCCCGCGCCTCCACTGGCGCTGTTGGCGCGCCAGAGCCACGAGAACGTGTCGTCCTCGCCGTCGCGGAAGATGCTCCAGTCGATGCCGCTGCTCTCGGGCGGACTGCGCACGCCGCCGGCGGCCGCCTCGGCCTGCGCGGGCGTCGACGCCGACGCCGACTCCATGCTTCGTCGCGACTCGCTCATCTATCCGCTCACTGTGTGTCCGACCCATGAGCAGCTCCACTGCGTGGCGACAGAATCAGATTCAGCCTAGTCATGTCTGATAAATTGCGTTTATCTTGGTATTTGTATGTAAGAATCAGATTCGAGGAAGCAACGTCGAGCAAGCGCTCGTGATTCCATCATCCGAACTGGAGTGGACAATCGCACTTCAGATAGGATTGTACTGTACTCACTTTTGAACCTTCATCTGAGTTTGATCTGATTCGAACTGCCCCTGCGACGTGTGAAATACCAATGATGACGTCGTGTGTCAATTGCCCTGCGAGGGAACACTCACGCGACAAAAGCTCACGTGTGGCGGATGAGCGGTTCACCACCATGCGCCTTGCGATGCGTGTGGTCCCTACGGTAGGGTGGGGCCTATCCATCGGCCGGCTGCCACCACAACCGCCATCTCTGCCATTGTGGATTTTGCCGATAAAGACCCACACGCTCAGCGATGAACGAGTCGCTGCCGCTACTCGTCGCCCCCGCGCTGAATGATGCCGCCCACACGCTGGAGAGCCAGAAGCTCTCGCTGACAGAGCGGGCTGGGCGCGTGGCGCATACGCTCGTGCCGCGGCGGCTCCACGGCATCGCACTCGTCGCTGTGTCCGCGTTCACCTTCAGCCTCCTCTCTGCGCTGATCAAGTATGCGTCCTACTCGATGCCATCGATGGAGACGGTTTTCTGGCGTTCCTTCTTCGCGTGGGTGCTAAACCTGGTACGTCGTGAGCAAGTTTTGCCTATCTCTTCTCTGCTGACATGTCACGAATGCGGTCCATGATAGGTGGCCGTGCGCGTATACCGCGTGGACCTCCGCGTCGCGCGCGAGTTCTGGCCGGCGCTCACCGCACGCTGCCTCGTGGGCTTTTGCTCCATGTCGCTAGGCTTTTATGCGATGCAGCAAATGGTGTTGGCGGACGCGAGTGTGCTGCTGTTCACGAGCCCCGTCATGACCTTCTTCCTGGTGCGATAGCTGATGCGATACCATTGATTTACGACGAAACAGCAACACTGACATTCTCCCCCCCAGGGCGCACTCTTCCTCAACGAGCGAATCGAGCTGGTGTCCCTGTGCTATGCGCTTTTCTCGTTCGTTGGCGTGGTGTTCGTATCGAGACCTACCTTCCTCTTTGGGGTGTCAGAATCGGACGGAGCCAAGAACCACTCGGTGTTCGCTCCAATTTGCGCGCTTCTTGGCGCCACCGCACAATCCGTTGCCTACGTCAGTATGCGCAGCCTGCACAAGCTCCACTTTATGGTCGTGATCCACTACTTTTTGCTCACGGCGACCGCGCTCTCGGGGATATCCCTCGTGGTCATCCAACGCGTACGTTTCTAAGGCTTACTTCAACTCACCTCTGGAACTGTGTACTGACCCTCGTTTACATTCGACCAGACTTTTGTGCTGGCAATGTCGCCGCCGACGTTTCTCGCTGTGCTGGGCACGGGCGTGCTCGGTTTCCTCGGCCAGCTCTTCCTCACACGCGGCTTCCAGCTGGAAAAGGCCGGCATCGCGTCCGTGATGCGCTACTTGGACGTCGTCTTCGTCTTCATCTGGGACCTCACGCTGCTCCACGAGCGGATCAGCCTCTGGAGCGTGCTCGGCGCCGCCATCATCTGCGGCAGCGCGGTCTTGATCGCCTTGCGCCGCATGAGACTGAACCACTAGGCCGTTAGGATCCCATCGCCTCACACGTCGCAGACTACATTCACTCTGATAGGCTTTCAACCAATCAATACACACTGGACGATTTGTGATTGGATGAAATACGACGACTCAAGTCAAGGGGGGGGGGTATGACCCCCCCCCCCCCCCCCCCC
>JAMFLL010001091.1:0-20273 GCA_027475725.1 Pythium rhizo-oryzae | reverse complement strand
CGCAGCAGGTTCTCCATGAGCGACTGCGTCTGGCCGTCGCCATCGAGCCCGGCGCCGTCGTCCTCGTGGCGCAGGCAGCAGTAGACCACGGCGGCGACGAGCAGCACGATGACGATGCCGCCGACGATGATGAGCCACTTGAGCGACGCGAGCAGCGAGTCCGAGTCCGACATGGCGGGCGGCGCGCGAGCTGGTCGATCGGGCGGCGCGGAGCTCCTCCGATAGACAGAAAAGGCGACTGACCAGCTAGAGTTGGTTGTACCCCTTCGCTTTCTTCCCACGGGCGTGTCCCTGTCAAGGTCTCCAGTTGCGAGGGTTACGCTCGCCGTGTAACCAGCAGTCATGCAGTCAGCGTTGGTTCACCCAAGAGATATATTCATTGCTAGAGGTTTTTGAAATAAGATGTGATGTCCCTCCTTCGCGGAGGGACCAGTTCACATTCGATATGGGAGGTTGTACGTGACTTTCTTGGGTGGCAAATTTGTGGTGTTACAACGTGACGGCCACTCTGTCACTTGATGGGACGCCCTTCACCCGTGTGACTCAACTAAGTTCGTACTACTGCTGAAGCCACTCTATGCGCACTTAGTAGTCCTTTCTGCCTCGGCTCATATTTGAGCTGAACCCGAACCCAGCCGTGCCTGGCGTAGCGAGGTTTTTAGCCAACGGCATGAGGTTTTATCGGTGTTCCCGAAAACTTCGCTCGCTTCGTTCCACCTGGTTCTGACACACGTGCAGCGCGGTCTATCTTCAGAGCTCAGCCTTGCTTTACCGACATGATTCAACTTCACGTCACTATCTGGACACACTCTCGATCCATCGACCGAACGTTCTTCGCCATGGGATTCGCTAAACCCCTGATCACGCGACATTCCATCGCTTGTCCCCGGCGCCCACTTCGCCCGCATTTCCCCCAAAGCCGCCGACCTCAGCGAAGTCCCGGCGACGCGCGAGCGACGACGACGCGCCCTTCCGCCCCCCAGTCCAGCGGCTCTCTCTCCCTTTATTCTCGCTCGCGCCCCCTGGACGCCAATCCGCGCGCCACGCCGATCCCGTCAGACGTCTCGCCGTCTCAATTCTCGATCCCCCCTCTTCCGGCGGTCGTTGCGCGCGCGCCAGTTGCGCTTCTTCTCCCTCTCGCACACATATCCAACGACCCAATTCGACCGCTATGCCGACGCTCGTAGTGACGCTGCTCAAGGCCAACAACCTGCCAGCGAGCGACTTCCAGATGGGCGGCGGCGGCAAGAGCGACCCGTTCGTATGCTTCCAGCTCGGCGGCCAGACCTTCAAGTCGTCGTGCCACAAGAAGACGCTGGACCCGGTCTGGCAGCCGGCGCAGCGGTACGAGTTCGACGTGCTCCACGTGAAGAAGGAGGTGCTCAAGATCTCGGTCTTTGACCAGGACACGTGGAACCGCGACGACCTGCTGGGCTCCGTGAGCGTGCCCGTGTCGCGCTTCGAGGACCAGTCGGACCGCATCGTGAGCGAGACGCTCACGCTCGAGCTGCCCGACGAGTTCGCCAAGCAGAACTGCCACTCGACCATCTCGCTCGAGTTCAACCTCCGACTCAACGAGAACGGCGAGAAGACGCTTCGGATCTGGGAGAACGAGCACTACTCGCCGACGCAGGGGTGGAAGCCCTCGGACTCGGACGAGCGGCTCCAGTGGTCCACGTTCGACGAGTCGCGCACCTCGAGCCAGTTCGAGGAGGTCGCGCCGGACGTGCCCCCGAGCCACGAGCCCAAGGGATGGGGCTACTCCACGCAGCGCGGCGACTCGGAAGGCTGGGAGTACGCGTCCTCGTGGACTGGCACGTGGAGCGCCACGCCCGGCACGCTGTCGTTCTGCCGCCGGCGAATGTGGGAGAACGTGTGCGAGCCCAACTAGGAGCACACGCCACTCGCCACACCACCAAGAGGCGATTTCGAGCTGCATGCCACCCGCCGCGGGATTGCCACACACGTGGTGAAGTGGAGCGAGCGCTTCTACGTCAATCCCTCAAGTCCAACGTTTTGTTTCGTAAGTGTATAGGAAACGAAGAGCTAGCCAGAAAGACGGAAACACCCACAAAAACACACACACCACCGCGCAGGAAATGAGGTCGAAGAAGACGAAAACGAAAACACACAAAAACATAAGAGAAAGCAATACAGGATAAGCCGATCTCGCGTGGGCTCCCCATTCAATCCCCCGCATCTCACTGCACGGGCGGCGGCGTCGCCAGCCCGGAGAGCCCCGTCGTGGCGTGGCCGCCACCGCGCGCCGTCATGGTCTTCTTGAGCGTCGAGCGTAGATTCTCGAGATTCGTTTTGAACGTCAGGCGCGGCACGTAGGACTCGCCGTCCTTGCCCTGCCGCACCCACGAGTGGAGCAGGATGTCGAGACGCCGAAAGGCGTCAATGGTGGACATCCCGAGCCGCGCGACGTCCCGCGGTGCATTGATGAGCTGCTTGTCGTACTCGGCGTCGACACCCAGGGCCCAGGATCGGAAGAGCTCGATCGCCTTCTCGAAATGGGACGCGTTCTCAGCATTCCACTTGCCGTTCTCGGTTGCGTACTCACTGTGACGCACATAGTTCAGAGCCCGCCCAGTCAGCCCATTCGAATGCTCGTGGCTTGAAGGCTCTTTCTCGACGAAACGTACTCAATGGCGACCACGATGCACCGGTCGAAGACGCGTGGGAAGATGTAGCTGCGCGAGGCGCTCGGCGTTCCGACCACGCGCTCGCCCAGGGGCACTAGCACGTGCTTCATGAGTCCCTCCACGAATTCACTCTACGCCATCGGGCACACGGCTAGTGTTAGCGGAGAGTGCGTTGTCAAAGCGAACTGTGAACTCACCGCACTGCGTTTAGGCTTGGCCTGCACGCCAGCACCTGTCTCACCCAGCGGAGGGAGCTTGCAGAGTCGCAGCGCCGTGATCTCGACGTTCTCCTGCATGGCCTCGCTGAGCTCGGCGAGCTCGAACTTGCACTCCGCGAGCCACTCTTCAAACTCAAAAGAAATCTTTCGGATCTGGGGAAGCCGTCGCAGGGCGGCGTCACGGTCGTTCGCCGACCCCGGGCGTGATGTCGACGACGCCAGCGACGAGCTGGAGGATGAAGAGGAGTAGCCCCCACTACGGCGCGGTGTGGGTGGTTGCTGCTGTTGTGCGAGCCGAGAGACATCTTGGTCGCGCTCTTCATTTTCTTCGATTACGTGTGTGAGTCGGTCGCCCTCGGCAGTGACCTGCGCGAGCAAATCGTGGAACTGCAGCTGCGTGGCCAGCAGCTCCAACGCGCCGCTCGCGGTGAAAGGCTCACAAGCCCCGCCAAGCCACCAGTGCAGTTTCGTGTGCTGCGTCCACTGTAAGAACTTGTGGAGCGCTGGGAGCAGCACAGAGAGTACCATGACAAACGGACACGTTGGCCCTCGATGTTGTGCGTTGCCTGTGTCGTCCGAGTCATCCTCTGGGTCGAAGGACGGAGGGGACGCTGGAGACGGTGACGACGATGATGCTGGAGCCCCGTTGCCAGCGCCGAGCCGCCACATGGTCGCGAACAGTGCTAACAGCTTAGGCCGGATCCTGAGCACGGCACCCTCGTTGAAAGATGCGCGCGCATTTTCTGATGTGGCAGACGGTCGGATGAACGAGTGGATCTCGCTCAGCACCGCGCCTGACTGGCAGTAGAATGCAGTCAGCAGCGGCGACCGGAGCTGGTACGCAGACGTGCACGTGACAGCGTTGATGTCAATGGTCGAAAAGCGCTCGCAGTCATCCGCACAGTCGAAGTTGTCATCATCGTATCCATCCGCCGACTGAGACGCTGCTCCGCAGTATTCGCAAATGGAGCCCCGACGCGAGTTCTCTGTCGTCGCGTTCTTTGTCGACGCATTGCTGGAGCGTGGGGAACGAGACGATGGGGCGTGAGACGCCTCTCCGTCGTGACTGGCCGAGGTGCTGGACTTGTGTTTGTGCTTACTATGTCCATGGCCTTTCTTCTTCGCTCGATGCTTCATCGCGATCTATGCAGTGCTGCTCAACAGCGCGGAACCTGTTGATGGGGGAGACTCGAAGCGCTGACAAAAAGCGATGTTTGAACTTTACGTGGTCTCTAACGGACACCTGGCAAAAAGCCATGTCCTCGGTATAAATATAGAGACGAGTGGAACTCACCACACAAGCACCCACACACGATGGATCTCTCTCTCCGCAGTAACGTAACTAAGCTGCAGGGGCTTACAGTGTCGATGGAGCCACAAGCACGCACTACTCGAATCCGAACCCTGTAATTTCCATTTGAATCACCTGATATCACGAGAACACGATGGACGGTCAGAACTCTAGTTGCTAGACTCAGTCCGGCCAAGAAAGATTTACGTACCAGCGTGAGGTAAGTTTCGAGCTCTTCTTTTGACTTGTACACAGGGAGGTCGATGCGGTTGAAGCACGTATGGGCGCGTGGACACAGCCCGAGGGGAGGAATGCCGCGTGGGATGAGCTGCAGCGTAAACTGGTGCACGTACCCGCTTGCACTTGTGAGAGCCTTGAACCCTTCAACGGGCACACGAGACGAGCCAGTCGCGAACTGTAGCAGACGAGCGCGCTCCTCGTCGTTGAAGTGGTTGGCCACCACATCCCAGAACCATGAGACCACTTTCCGTTCCTTGTCACGTCCGGAGGAGTCGGTCTCGCCCGCGAAGTGGCGCACGCGCGACTGCGCTTCCCAATCCTTGACATTGATTGTGGGCAGACCGCACAAGAAGAAGTCAAGTTCTTGGTAGTCGAACACCGTGAGAAGATGTCTGGGCACGATCTCGTATAGCCCGGAAAGCAGCGCCCCAAGTTGATCTGCAACAGAGTCCAGCATGCGGTACTTGAGGACAAGTGCAAGGTATTCCATCTTGTTCTCGTCGGTGACATCGATGTCGCGACCGCCGGGCTTCAGGTCCACGATGTCGTTGTCGTCTTCCGAAGCCTGCACACTGAACGTGACGCACAGCGAGTCGACGCCTTCGTTTTCACGCATCCAGAGACAGCTCTTGTACAGCTCTTCATCGAGAAACTCGAGATCCGAGAACGTGATGGGCACACCGAGAAAGTGCTTGAGCAGGGGCAACGCCAGATGGGCGTCAAACACGAGGCCTTCCAAGATCGCACGACCGAAGAACCGGCCGGCAAATTTGAAGTAAGTGAGGTGATCATCGCCGAGCACTTTCTTCGAGTTGGGGTTGATCCAATAGCTTGCATTCTCGCCGTTCGTGGTCGTGAACACGCCGAGCTGTGCGTTGAAGAGGTCGAGCGAGACCAAACCGAACCACTCGCGCAGCACGCCGCCAGCATCCAGCGCCGGCTCGCCCTTGAAGTGGATGTTGAGGTGCTCTTTGCTCTGCGTGCCGACGAGCTCGCGCGTAAGCACAGTGATCGAGTCTTCGAGCACGTGCGAGCGGCGCACGCGCACGCGGTAGAGCGACTCGGTGAACGGCACGGCGATGGCCGCGAGCTTGCGCAGGAACCAGCGCTTCTTCTGCTTGAATGGAAGCGACATGAGTCCTTCGAGGTCGAGGTCGTCGGCGTCTTCGGTGTCACCGACTGCGAGATCATCTGACGACGACATGGTCGGCCGCGACAGTCCGCGCCGGCTGCGCCCGCCACTGTGCGTGTCCATCATCTCGTGGCCGCTGCTTTCCTCGGAGATGATCGGGATCGCGACTGTGTCGGTGGTTTGCTTCCAGCTCACCTGGCCGTGCTCGTCGAGCTCGCTGTAAAAGCCCATGGTCGCGGCGTTCTTGCGGTGGAGCTGCTCGGCGATGGTCTCGGAGAGGTGGCCGCCGCGCGGGTCGCGGCGCATGCGCGTGTTGTTGCGCAGGCGCGTGATAAGCGTGTCCTTCTTCTTGAGGAGTGGCAGCGCCGTGCGCACCCAAATGTACGCGCCGTTGGGCAGCTGCACGCGCTGCCAGAGGCGCCGCCGCTGCGCGCCGCGCTGGCGCTGCGTGAGCTGCATGCGATTGAGCCGGCGGTACCGCAGCGCGCGCTGGCGCGTGTTCATAGTCGCGTCGAGCAGCGGGATGTCGCCGCCGCCCGCCATGTCGCCAAAGTTGCTCATGAACGTCGCGCCGAGCATCGTGTTGCCCATGATGACCGTGTCCGAGGCCAGCGCCGTCTGCGTGAGCGTCGAGGCCTCCTGCGAGCCGCCGCAGAGGTGGCACGCGGCCACGTCCGGGTTGTTCATGTGGAGGCACACGATGCACTGCCACTCGCTCGCGCCTTCCTCGAGCACCGTGTCCGCGAGGTTCTCGCGCATGAGCAGCTCGCGGTCCAGCGGGTTCACCATGTCCACGGACGCCGGCGGCGGCGCGTGGAGCATGCGGGAGCAGCAGATGATCGACGCGAACAGCACGAACAGCACGACGCCGACCGCGAAGAAGCCCACATTGAGCGCCGTGTCCGACATGCCGTGTCGAGAGCCAAAAAAGAGGGAGGGAACTCAAATCCAATCCAGCGGAGCCGAGTCGAAATGCCGAGTGCGTCCGGCGGCGAACGGCGGACGGCGTGGGCGGATGGCGGTTTGGCGCCGGGGGCGAAGTCAGCGACACGCTGCGCCTCGTTTCTTTCTCTTTCCGCCGCCGTCCACGTCGGGGGCTTCGTCACGCGAGCGATCTGTGTCCTCCAAGCGCCGCGGGTCAACCCATGTTCTCTCTCCTTCCCTTCTTCGCGCTCTTTGTTGGCTGCCTGCCTTTCTGCAAGATCGCCGACGTACCTAGCGGGAGAGGCTACTAATCAGGATGTATCTATCGGAAATGTCAAAACGAGGTGCACGGTGGGTGAACGGGACGCTGGTGGTGGAAGATGCACGCGTGGAGGAGACGAGGGGGACGCAGAGAGACGCACGAGACGCACTGCGCGAGCCGAGCGGCGATGGCTTCTTCACGGTCGTGTCATGGTCATACCTTGGGGGCACGGGCGGAGTGGGAAGACGGAAGGCAAGAGGGAACAGTGCACGACCCAGCCCTGCTCCACGGCAGGACTGTTCAATCATAACGGGTTTTGACACGCCGACGGAGGGTACACCGGTGGTGTTGACCACGCTACATTTGGCTCTCTGCGACACAGATGAGCTTCTATTTTATCCAATAGATACTGTACAATATTGTTTTTAACCAATCATCAGAGTATCGGGCTAGAAGTCGATGGGGGAGGAAACCGGCGTTCTTTTTCGCGGGTGGCTTGTCCATGCGACGTGGTCTCCTCAACGCGAAGAGCTCCGCTCGTCTGGCGTTCTCTCTTCGGGTTCAGCTCCACCGCGTCGGGTGTGCTCCTTCGTCTCACCAACACGTCGGCCGCAAGCGCTTCAGCCGCGTGATTTTTTCGGCGGTGGCACCCGCGAACGGCAACGCCGGTCGAACACGGGAACCTTTTGGTCGCGCAAAGCGTACCCTCTTCACGTGAGTCTGGTTTCGTTGCCAGCGAGTCCCGAGAGAAAACAGAAGCAGAGGCTCGAGCAACTGTAGCCATCCGGTGTGCTCTCTCGCGCATTACGCTCCCGGTACACTCACGCGGACTCTGGATTGAGTACTGTGCCGCGCGTTCGCTCTTCTCCACGCTCTGCCAGTGTGGAAAGTCCACTGCATTGCGATAGACTAACCATGAGCTCAACGTCGTCGTCACCGGCCGTGCAGTCGCCCATGCTGCCGACGCTCTACCTCCCCGAGCACATCGTCGTGCTCGTCCACGGCAACAACGGCGCGCCCGAGGACTTTGAGTCCGTGTGCCTGACGCTGCGCGGCAAGTACACGGAGGAGGAGCTGCTTATCATCACCTCGCGCGATAACCACACGCAGACGGCGCTGGGCGTAGAAATTGGCGGCGAGAAACTCGCCCTGGAGATCGTCACCGCGGTTCTCAAGTACGACTTGAACCCCAAGGTCAACACGTACAAGTTCTCGATCATCGCTCACTCGCTTGGCGGGCTCTACGCACGGTATGCGATGCCACAGGTCCAGGAAGAGCTCGGTATGCTCAACATGGACTATGTGAGCTTCGTGACGTTGTGTACTCCGCACCTAGGCTCGCGCCGCCCGCGTGCGCCCTCTACCATCAAGGTGAGTGCCTTTTGTGAAAGACGCTCAGCGCGATTCTGAGATCCTGACTTTCTGCTGGTGCGGTAGAATTTCTATCGCATGGGCGTGCACAAGGTGCTGGCGTCCAAGTCCATCTACGGTCAGACGGGTGTCGATCTCCTCGTGTACAACGGTGCGCTCGTCTTGGCCTTGATATCCCCGTCGATGATTGCACTGACGTTTGGTGACGTGCCTGTGCAGACCCAAGTGACCCTGATGCCGACCCCAGTAAGCGGCCTGTTATCGAAGTCATGAGCGACCTCGGTATGTGGACCGACGAGGGGGTTGTACGCATTCCGCTGATCGTTTCTCACCACCGACTGTGTGTGTTGTGCCGATCGCAGACTCTGTCTTCGTGCGAGCGCTGCGCAAGTTTCGTCATTGTACGCTCATGGCAATGGCCGACGGAGACGTCGTGGTGCCCTTCGCGTCGGCGTCGATCCGCAACTTCAACCCATATCCAAGCGTGCTCCTGACCAAGAATTTCGACGCCTGGCGGTGGCATGTGCGTCACTACGGCTTCCACAAGGCCCCCGCTGCACTTCTTGAGCGGCTCAATGGCCATGTTGACGAGCTGCTCGAGATTCCGCCCGACCACGTTTACGCGGGGCTCGATGTCACCCAAAGCGAGTGCTTTTCTAGCGTCGAGGGCGAGTACGACTGCGACAACAAGCACGAAGTGGAGTTTACGTTTGAGCTCATCAAGAGCCAGCAGTCCGCGGTGCCGTGGCGACGCGTCGACATTCTTGTGGAGCCCAGCGGCGTGAAGGGGAAGCTTCGTCTCCACGACTGGCCGATCAACAAGATGCAGCAGTCAGATTGTGGCGCGCTCGAGTTCATCGATCTGCTAACCGACATCCTCGGCAGCGACCACGGTCTGGAGCTTCGTCAACTGCCGGAGCCGCTGACGGACTCAATTGTGAACAGCGATGCGATCGATGTGACGATGGAAGAAGACCGCCCGTCGCGCCTTAGCTTCCCAAAGTGGTCTGTGGACAAAGGCCAGATCGGGGAGCAGGTCGGCACATTTTTCCAGAACGTGAGGAGCCGATTTGGATCCTCCGCTGGCGAACAGGCCGTGGCAAGCGTGACTACCAGCGAACCGAGCGCGAGTGGCAGTGACAGCGGTTCTCCGTCCTTTTTCCAGCAAATCAAGACTCGACTGAAGTCGTCACACTCGGACTCAAGCGCTGCGGAGAGCCACGTCGTCACCAACGACGTTACTGCGCTGAACGCCGAGGAGAACGGATCAGTTGTGACGGCGGTAAGTGAAGAAGTAACAGTTTCTAGCGTCAACCAGCACATCCAGTCTGGCGCGACGCCACCTCCGGCTGCCATGAACGGGGCGAGTGCGCCCCACGCTGAGGGAACAACCGTAGACAACACACCGAGCACCACCACAAAGCTATGATACACAGTCAAAAGAAAGTAGACACGAGATTCCTTTCCCACACAGTTTACTCCTATTGCATTTCCATCACACGTTTCCAGTTGCGACGACAAAGTCGTCGAGCAGCTTGCTCGGCAATCGAAATCCTTGTTGCGCGCATTTCGCGGTGGCGACCTGACAAGCGACGCGAACGGCATCGTGGAGGCGCAAGTTGTGGGCAAATGCGGCCAGCGCAGCCCCGATAAACGAATCCCCCGCTCCGACTGTATCCACTGTATGGCCAAGTGGCGCAGCTTGCAGATGATGCTCCTGTTGGGCCTCCACGTCCAAGTAGTACACGCCGTCACTTCCCCAAGGACAAATGATTGTGCGTGGTATCCAGTCGGGTCTCCACAAGGTGCGTAGATGCTCGAAGAAAGCCGCGGCGTCACGCAGGCCGAGTTTCTTGCGGATGTAGTCTTTCGACACAAAGGCCACGTCCACGAGCTGGAGCAGTCTAAATCACCGGTGATCATCCATTGGTAAGCCCATCATGATGCCACCGGGTCGTTGTTATGACTCACCGTTGCAGATGACTCCAGTCGTTGCGAGGCGCTTCGATTTCGAGCGAGATCGTGACCGGCTCGTTACGTTCGCGTAGAAACTGCATCATTTTCTCCACGTTGTCCAGGTTCCGACCTTCAAAGTGTACCCAGTATCGGCCACGAGGCAGAATATCGTCGTGCTTGTGGCCAGGAGCTCGAACAAGCTTGCCGTACGACTCGCAAAACGACTCGAAGCTGAGCTCTTGAAGGTCTCGACTGTGGACGATCGTGCGCGATCCGGTGGCGTTGCTCGCTAGGATATACTTGGTACCATCGTTACACCGTCGATCATCCAAAATCAACCATATTGATCACGAGCGGACATACCGATATGGGCATCGCGCCGCTGGGCAAAATCGTCGCGGCACTGGCATCGATTCCAAACGACTGGAGGTTGTCGGCCACGAACGCCGCGTCACTGTCACGTGCCGGGTCGGTCGTCGTGCCCAACCAGTGGCATGCGCACCCAAGCTGTGCGGCGACAGCCTGTCCATTTTCCATGTAAGAGAGTCACGTGCAGGTGAACCAACAAGAAACCTAGGACGTGTCGCTCCAGGGGCTGTGCATACCAACGCGTTGGTGACGTTGCCGCCCCTATTGCAGCACTCGGCCGTCAGCGCGACCCCGCTCGAAGCATCACCACAACAGCAAGCACTAGTACGCACCGTGTCTTTCTTGAAGAGAGTGCTCGCGTCTGCAAAGGGAAGTGACGGCGGAGCGAACCATCAATTCTCGATCATACTGCGGATCGCTCTGGCGGGTGGGTTACCTTGCTGTCCTCTGAGACAACGCGACAAGACCCACTCAGTCCTCACGTACCCCACACCGCTGAGCCGGGGAGACCGCGTACTGTACCTTCTGGGAACGTGTCGACCGCCTGGATGATGTCGATCGTCGCGATGCCGACGCCGACGAGCTCCATCGCGCCGGCCATGATGCTGCGGGATGGCAGTTGAAGATTTGCACCGCCTTGAAGAGGTGGTGTACTGAAAAAGCTCCATTAAGTACGAATGGAGACGGTGTGAGACAGTCGTCCCGCGTGTTCGCTATCGCGGGGTTCATTCTTCGGTTTCTGGGTCGAACTGTTCGAATTCTCGAAGCTAATTCGAGAACACCCAATCAGAGGCCCACATTCTCGAATTGTCTGGAAGTTGCCTTATTCGCAGCCGATCACACTCTCGGAAACATGCTTTGTGAGATGTGATTGGCTGTTAGTATTTATATTTATCCAATCATATCGAGTTCTCGGGGTGCTCAGTTGCACTTTCCCAGGTTGTGGCCCGCACAATTGACGAGATCACGCGTTCAGTTCGGCCATGGGATGCTGCGCTGCAGCAAGCGACTGCGATCTCAGTCCGCAAAGTACAGCGAAACACTCAAGCGCAACAAAGAAGCCCCATCCAAGCAACCAACCACGATGGCGTCCGCCCCCGCGTCCACCGCGATTGCTGCCGCGCCGCAGCCCACGATCACGTTCATCCTCCGCCCGCAGCCCGTCACGATGTGGTTCCAGTTCGAGGACGGCTCGCAGCTCGGCGTGACGCCGGCCCCGGCGCCCGTCGCGATGCCCTTCGTGCTCATGCCCGGTCTCTTTGGCGGTGCCGGAGGTGCCGGTAGCTTTGAGCACCAGCTGCACGAGCTGTTTATGCGCACGCAGAACCAGCAACAAGGCCCGCCGCCGACGAGTAAGGCGTTCCTGGACAAGATCCCGCTCAAGACCTGGTCGGAGAGCATGAAGCAAACCGAGAAGCACACGGACTGCTCGATCTGCCTCTGCGACTACGAAGAGAACGACCACGTGCTCCCGCTCCCGTGCGGCCACCAGTTCCACCAGGAGTGCGGCATGAAGTGGCTCGTGGAGCACAACGTATGTCCGACGTGCCGGTACGCGCTGCCCACGCAAGACGCCAACGCGACGAAGCCTGAAGGTGCGACTTCAACTGCTGCTCCGACTGTTTCGACGGCCGCTCAGACGCACGAGGCAGACGATGCCACTGCTCAGGCGTCTTCTCGGGTTCGCCAGCGCTCACCGCGCCACGAACCGGAGCGACTTGTGCGTCGCCGCATCAACGAAATGGAGTCACTGGTGCTCTCTGGATCTAGTCAGAGCGAAGAGGAGGCGATGGACAGCATCCTCGAAGAAGAAGCTACGCGGTTCGTCGCCGAAGAGCAGGAGAAGCAGCGCATCGCCGATGTGACGTTCGACGACCGAGACGTCGAGGAGCTGCTCCACGACGCGTCCAGCTAGAGGACGAGTCCCTCTCAGTTTGTGTATATTAGAGTAGAGCGAGCACCAGTCTCCTATTTATCGGCCGCACTCAGAACGCAGAATTCCATGTAGATTTTCCTCAGTTGTGCTTTTTCCTCACTTCCGTCTTCCGCTTTCCTGAATTTTGACGATTTCAGTCCAATTGTGCGGTAATTTTTCAGACAGCTTCCAGCCACAGATCACTCGATGATCAACGCACTTCAAAGATTTCCAGAAATTGATAACTTCGCGAATGTAAACTACATATTCGGTATTTTTCCAAGGTCGCTCTTCGAAAACAAGTCGCCCTTGAAAATTACATTTCATCTGAGTCTGAGGAAGGATACTTTCCGATCGTAACTTTCGCCCCCTCCATAAAATCGCTGGTGACCTTTGTGTGTTGTGGGGGAACGCAAATCTGGAAGAAGCAGGATCTCGCGCCGCCCGCCCCTCCCTCTCTAAACGCTAGCAACCATGGCGAGCATGCGCAGCATGAACCCGAACGCGGAGATCGTCTCCAAGTCGCAGGCGCTGATGGTCAACGTCAGCGCCGCCAAGGGGCTCCAGGGTGTGCTCAAGTCGAACCTGGGTGCGTCTAAAACACTGCGCATGGAAACGGCGAGGATGTGGTCTAAACGCCGACTGCGTAATGTGCTCTGTAGGCCCGCGCGGCACGCTCAAGATGCTCGTGGGCGGTGCCGGCCAGATCAAGCTCACGAAGGACGGCAACGTGCTGCTCCACGAGATGCAGATCCAGCACCCGACCGCGGCGCTGATCGCGCGCGCCGCGACCGCGCAGGACGACGTCACGGTGCGTCACACGTCTAAACACGGGATGATCTCGGTCCATACCAATATGGGAATTAACAACGCCTGACTGATTCCACAGGGCGACGGCACGACCTCGACGGTGCTCTTCATCGGCGAGCTGCTGAAGCACGCCGAGCGCTACCTCGCCGACGGTCTCCACCCGCGTGTGCTGGCCGAGGGCTTTGAGCTCGCCAAGGACGAAGCACTCCGTGTGCTCAGCACGCTCAAGAACGAGAAGCCCGACATTCTCAAGGACCGCGAGCTCCTCTGCTCGGTCGCGCGCACGTCGCTCCGCACGAAGCTCGACCAGAAGCTCGCGGACCAGCTCACGGAGATCGTCACCGACGCCGTGCTCACGATCGCCGTGCCCAACCGCCCTCTCGACCTGTTCATGATCGAGATCATGCACGTACGTTTTGCTTGCGCATGGTACCGCGTGTCTGGGTGTGGGTGTTCTAACTGGAGGCCATGTTTGTTTGATGGAACAATAGATGCTCCACCAGAGCGCGAGCGACACGCGTCTCGTGAAGGGTCTCGTCATGGACCACGGCTCGCGCCACCCGGACATGCCGGCGTCGCTTGAGAACTGCTACATCATGACGTGCAACGTCTCGCTCGAGTACGAGAAGAGCGAGGTGAACTCGGGCTTCTTCTACAACAGCGCCGACCAGCGCGAAAAGATGGTTGAGGCCGAGCGCCGTTTCACGGACGACAAGGTCAAGCAGATCATCGAGCTCAAGCGCTCGCTCTGCACGGACGAGAACAAGAAGAACTTCGTGATCGTGAACCAGAAGGGTATTGACCCGCTGTCGCTCGACATGCTCGCGAAGGAGGGCATTCTCGCGCTTCGCCGTGCCAAGCGCCGCAACATGGAGCGCCTCACGCTCGCGTGTGGCGGTATGCCCATCAACTCGACCGAGGACATGGACGAGTCGATGCTCGGTTACGCCGGCAAGGTTTACGAGCAGACGCTCGGCGAGGAGAAGTACACGTTCGTCGAGGATGTGAAGCACCCGCAGTCGTGCACGATTCTTATCAAGGGCCCGAACGAGCACACGATCGCGCAGATCAAGGACGCCGTCCGTGACGGTATCCGCGCTGTCAACAACGCCATCGAGGATCAGGGTGTCGTGCCGGGCGCTGGTGCATTCGAGCTCGCTGCCCACGAGGCGCTCATCAAGTACAAGACGCAGGTGAAGGGCCGGGCAAAGCTCGGTGTGCAAGCCTTTGCGGACGCCCTGCTCGTGATCCCGAAGGTGCTCGCCGAGAACTCGGGTCTCGACGTCCAGGATACGCTGATTGCGGTCCAGGAGGAGCTCGTAAATTCGGGTGAGGCCATTGGTCTCGACCTCTACACGGGCGAGCCGATGCTCCCCGCGCAGGAAGGTATCTGGGACAACTACCGCGTCAAGCGCCAGTTCATCCACCTCGCGACGACCCTGGCATCGCAGCTTCTGCTGGTCGATGAGGTCATGCGCGCCGGCAAGAACATGGGCGGCAAGGCCCCGCAACCCGAGGAGTAAAGTACAGAATAGCGTTTGTTCCCCCCATAATCAAAAGACCCTGCTTCCCTACTTACCAGAGAAACCAGAGCTCTCAAAACAAACACTGCACCTGTGCTCCTCCGTTGTTGAGATACAATTACGTTGTGTGTCTGAACAAGAAGCATTCATACACTGATTCCCTTACAAAGGCCGCACAGGCCACGGCGTCTTGCTGCTGGATCATGCTCAACGCCGTCGGATGAACAATAGATAGAACACGGTGATGTCGGTGATCGTGAGGCACACGATGACAAACCAGAGGAACACTTTCCGGCGGTAGGAGCGATCGGCGATCATCTGCAACAGCGTCTTCACTTCGCTCGTCATGCTGCTGGTCTCATGGACCATACCTTTCATGTCCTGCAGCTGCGAGCGTTGGAGCTCGAGGTCCACCATTACGTGGCGCGCGACGTCCTCCGACTCAGCGATCACTTTCTTCGACTGTTCGATGCGATCCGACGTGCGCAGCAACGACTGGACGCTCTACAACCAGGAACAGGCGGCTCTTTATCAGATCGAGGTGTCACTTTTCATGATCACATGGACAAGCGTACCGGATCCGTGCCGTCGAATGTGCTGTAGTTGTTGAGCGGGCCGAGTGCCCCGTTCCCGCTTGACGCCGAGCCAGCGAAGATGCCGCCGCTGGCCGGTAGTCCGGAGCTCGTGGTGGCGCCGTTCGCCGTCGCAGCAGCACCCGCTTTCGCGGCGCCTCCATTGGAGGAAGCCGCAGCGCCGCCCTTGCGCGCGCCGTTGGAGCTGCCGTTCTTCATCTCTCCGCGTGCCTGCCGCCGTGTCGCCGATCTAAGATCCCGCAGAACTTTAGAGCTCTTCGACTTTTCCTTCGTTTTTGGAGCCTAGGTGCAGATTTGAGCCCACATTCCTACTTATACGTGGTCCACATAAATCATTCTGAGGTGGACCACGTTATCGAAGGTTACACCATGCGAACCTTGACCAACAACCGACTCGGAGAAGGCGGCGCAGCAAGATGAGCTTCGGGCCGACCAACTACCGCCGCGGCGGCACGCGTGGCGGCGCCGACCGTACGTTTATGCCCGCCGTCCACTCAGCCTTCATGTGCCACTCGAGCGCTAGGCGTCTAAACATCTCTTCTTTCTCTCTCTGTTTGTCACCAGAGTTCAAATGCGACGACGTCAAGAATGACAAGTACCGCGAGAACTACCTGGGCCATTCGGTGCAGGCGCCCGTGGGGCGCTGGCAGAAGGGCAAAGACCTCACGTGGTACACCAAGCTCAACACAGAGGACCGCGCGGCCGCGCTCCGCGAGGAGATCGCGCTCGCCAAGCAGCGCGACCAGGAGCTCATGGACCAGGCGCTGTACGTTTCCCCGTTGTGCGGCTCCGTCACGAGGAGCGGCTTCCAGGACTGACCTCACTTGTGTGGTTTTGGACAGAGGTATCGCGCCCAAGAAGCGCGCCGCACCCACGGGACAGTTAGATGCAGCGGAGATGAAGGAGCTGCTGAAGCGCGGCGCGTCCGACCGCGACGGGTTGGATGGCGAGCGCGTCGAGGGGCTGGGCGCCGCGCCCGTGCCGCAGGATTTCGACACGAAGCCCAAGAAGACACTCGCACAAAAGTACGAGGATGAGCTCAATAGCGGTCGTGCGCCTGAGGATATCTACGCACTGCGTGGGTCTGCCGCAGATGCCGATGGCGGTGGCCCACGCTCGGAGCAGGAAGCACGTGCGATGAAGAAGGCGCTTAAGAAGCAGAGGAAACAAGAGAAGAAGGCAAAAAAGAAAGAGAAGAAGGAGAAGAAGCGTGAGCGGCGCGAGATCGAGCGTGGCCGCGACCGATATGCTGTGACGAGCGACGAAGAAAAGACGACGCGTGGCCGAAGCACCGAGCGGAGAGCTCGTGGCACTAGTCCGCGAGGTCGATCGGTGTCGTCATCCGCTTCGTCGCGCTCTGCATCCCGCTCTCGCTCTGCATCCCGCTCTCGTTCACTCTCGCGCTCACCGCGCCGCAGTAGGGAACATCGATCTCGCTCACGCTCAGCGGGCCGAAAGCGTCACGTCCACTCACGGTCTCACCGCCGCTCACCGTCTCGTTCGCGCTCACGTGGCCGCCGCCAATCCCGCTCGAGGTCCCCGGAAGACCGCGGCTATCGCCGCCGAGAATCTCCGCCGCGGTCAAGAGGTCGGTCTCGGTCGCGCTCGCCTGCGCCTCGCAGACGATAAGCACGCGAAGCTGAAGACAAAGTTCATCTAACGAATAAAATGAGAGGAAACAGGAAGTCTATTTGGTCAAAGGAGGTGCTAGCATTCTGAGTTTGGATGTTCGGCTCACATAGTGACACGGGCCATTCGTGGCGGCGCCGAGTTACTTGGAAGACGTGCGTGCGCGCTTCTGGCGTCCACATCGCTCCGAGTTACCGTCCGTGAGCGCGTAGGCCGGGAGGTAGTGGCCCTCGGCGCCGTTCTCACCCTTGACCCACAGCGCCGGGTTCTGGACCGTGTCGTAGATGTTGCCCAGCGAGGTGTACCCGTGGTCGTACAGATCGCAGTACTCCAAGTCGCACTGCCGCAGGAAGTCCCAGACGTCCTGGTACGTCCACTTCAGGATCGGGTTCACACGCAGGAACGCCGGCCAGCCGGGCGTGCTCGGGTCAAAGTGTTCCATGTTCTCCGTGTATGGGTCACCGCCGCGCACGCCCATGTAGATACCCTTGATCTGGAGGTTGTCAAGCATGTCCTTGACGCCCTCAACAAACGAGCACTTGTACACGTGGCACTTGAGCGCAAACCTAAGTGAGCAAAGAGTGCCGCCAGTATGTTAGCCCGGTTGTAACGCCACGAAGAGTCCTAAGCATTGGTCCCCAAAGTTAAACGCAACGTACTTCGTGATGCAGACCTCGATGAAGTCGCGGACTTCTGGGAACTGGTCGTGCGAGTCAAAGTACATGACTGGCAGCTTCGCGATCGCGGCAGCGACGCGCGTTTCGAGCTCCGCAGGCGCGAGCACGTCCACGTTCACGAAGCTCTGGCGCGGCGACGTCACAGTGGTGGCGGCCGATGGCTGCTCGCGCGCCGCCTTTTCCTGTTCGAGCACGCGCTTGGCGATGACGATGCGCAGCAAGTGGAGCACGACGGTCGAGTCCTTACCGCCGTTGAAGCTAAAGCACACGCCCTCGAGCCCGAAGATGTCGATCGCGCGGTGGATCACGTCGAGCGCCTTTTGGAGGCGCGCTCGCGTTTCCACGTCGCTGTCGGCGAAGAACGCGTCGAACTTGCGCAGCGCCTCATGGATGCCCGTACAAGAGGAGGCCATGGCGGTGGCCGAGGGGGAGAGGGGAGAAGGGGGGAAGTGCGGGGACGGACGGCGCGGACAGCGGCGCGTGGGGGCCGGGCGATGCGGGCCACGTTGTCTGTCGACGACGGTGTTGTCGTGAGCTGCTCGCAATGATGATGATGACGTTTCTTTGGCGTTGCGGTTGAGCAGGTTTCTGGAATTGCCGAAATAGACACAATTATAATTGGATCACCAGAATGGAAATGCGCAAGTTACTTTTGAGGTTGGGCCTAGTGGAAGGTTGGTTCTGGCGTGAGGACCATGGCATCAGCGACAGCGCAGAGCAAGCAATCGGAATCAACGTACGATGGATGGGCGGTGTCAATGCCAAGTTTGTGTATCGGAGTTAAGTGTCTCTCGTTGTTCCACGTCTGGGTAGTGCTGTCGCTCAGGAACTGTCTGAACCACCATTATGCTCCGACTTTCACCCTTTTGAGCGTTTCTAACCTCACCTAATCAATCGAAGAACACGACAACGCATGTGATGTTGTCACAGCTCTCCCGTTTCATCGATTCCTTCACAATGGCCTCGGCTGCCTTTGGGTGCTGGTCCGACGGTAACCGAAGTACGATATCGACAGCTTCTTGGTCGGTGATCACGTCCCATACACCGTCGCATGCGAGGATGATGAACGGATGCTCCTGTGAGGAGCCCAGCCTGAGCATCCATCCATTGTAAGCCATCGAAAATCACGGGAGTGGGTCATCTCAAGGATTGTTACCGTGTGACGCTGGTGGTGGGGTTTGCAGGAACGAACTGCTTGATCTCAAAATCACCGAAACTCCTACGCGACCACAATGAGCCAAACGATACGCCATCCATGGTCAGACCGTGTTTTTCATCCAACACGAATAAGAGCCGCACCTGGCCACAGCAAGAACGCCAGCGACACGCTGCTCGAAGACGAATCCGCCGTGCTTGATAATACGAGCACCTTCATCCGGATCCTCGGCCTTGTGATCCTTAGACAGGCGCTCAGCCTTCCCGTTGTGGCAGATAACGGCACGACTAGAGGGATATGATGGGCATTACGAACAGACCTGCAGTAAGGATGGAGGTAACCTCACCGGGCTCACCTATCTCCCACGTTTGACGAATAGAGTAGCTTCTGGTCGCCATCGTGGAGAAGCATGGCTGTGACGGCCGTCGAGCCGACCGAGCTTGGGCATGACTGACAGCACTCCAAGTCGGTGATGAGATACGCGCTGTGGAACAAGGCCACCAATGCCTGGGTTAGGACCTCATCTGATGCCGAGCTCAATCCACCACAAGTGTTACCTCTCGATACGCTGCTCCATCGTGCGCCCATCTTCGATCACCAGCTCCGCAGCTATAGTCTCATGAAGGTGCTTCTGAAGGTACAGCGCCACATCCCGGCCTGCGTGAAGCAAGGAGGACTCAATCAGTGCCAAGCTGTGACCACTATGGTGTCCCGTCAGCGAAAACGACTGCGACTCACCGCCGTGGCCATCGTACACCGCGAAGAACCCGTTCTCCTTGCGGCCCATGAATCCGTCGACGATGCGCACCGTGTCTTCCATGGTCTTGCGACGCTCCGGATTCTACACACTCGCGCACAAGCCACGTTTAGCACCTCCACTCGGCCATTTGAGCGACTGGCGCGACAGCGATGCGCACCATTTCCTCGCAGTAGCTCAGGCAGCGGCAGCAGTTGAATCCTTGCGCGTCATCGTGCACCATCGTCGCTCTTCCCTAGACACAGCAGTGGCGGTGAGGCACGAGCACAACAGCGAGCGCCGCCGTGCTGGACGACGCTAGGTTACCCTTTGCCAGGTTTTCCCTCCAAGTTTCGAACTGAGGAAACATCGGAAAGCACACGTACTTAGTGCGAGGACTGATAGTAACTATGCTAATCCAGTACGTTTCTCCGCTGAGCAAGAAACCATGCATGAATGGAGAGTGGAAGGTGACAGGAACACAACGCAGCAAGGTTTGGATGAGATGCGGCTCTGTGAGAGGCACGCAGAATGGCGTTTGGATTCATAGAAGACCTTTTAGTCACTAAACCACTATAAGCAGAGAAGACTCCCAGCCGACCTTCCTAGAGGCCACCGCCACCCAGCGAGCTGCCCACCCACAAACGAACTGCACCCGAGCGAAAGCCATGTGTGCAAGCCAAAGCAGGAACGGTCCCACCAGCAGCGCGTGCGGAGACGACGTGTCGCGGTTAGCGGCGCGTCTATCTGTAGCGGCGGAGCGAGAGCGTGTTGCGACGCTTCCAGTTGCCGCGGTGCGAGCCACCGATGATCTTGTTGGCGC